>JAODUK010012780.1:0-28542 GCA_027564635.1 Typhlichthys eigenmanni | reverse complement strand
GAGAGAGAGAGAGAGAGAGAGAGAGAGAGGGAGAGAGAGAGAGAGAGAGAGAGAGAGAGAGAGAGAGAGAGTGCAGGAACACTACAGATCACCCACATGCAGGGCTTTCAAAAACAGAGCCTGCACAACAGGAGCAAATGACAGGTGAAGCATCAGGGAAAAGGAAGGGGGGTGGGGTGGGGGCAAGACCAGAAAATGGCTGAATCCCCCCTTCCCTCTTCCTTTTCCCTGTACCTTGAAGACGGGGACAGAAGAATGCAAGTTCAGCTGCATGTCAACACAGTCTCTATGTCAAACTTGAACCTGAAAAGATGTAGGCCTATATGGTGTAGTCTGTCTACACCGCTGATTCAGTACACAATAGACAACCATTGTGCCCTGCTAGCATTGTGCATATAGTTTAATTGCAGTCTGGAATTATCTCCATAACCATGTTCAGAGTGATATAATATGGTATTTTAACTGAACAACCATTCTATTGCTATTTATTATATTATACAGTAGTGTTTTGGCAAGGCATGTGCAAACATAAATCATAAATAATGTTAGACATGTCAACGGGGTTATCGTCATAAGTGGAAAATTAGGACCATTTCCAACTGCATTCTTGCGAATATTCGTGAAGGTTAAATTGAGAAAAAAGAACAGTCACTCTGAGGACAAAACGTGGCTGCGGGAGGCAAGGTATAAGAAGAGAGGGAGGGAAAGAGGTGGAGGGAAGAAATAGCCCCGCTCATCTACTCTCATTTTCTGCCCGCTACTACCCGCCAGAGTTTCTATGGCAACCCCTCAAAAAGTGGTGTGCGGTGAATTGTGGATTTGAGATGCGCCGTGTGATTGCGCTGCGTGCAGGAGATGGCTGCCTCTTTCGTCAGCCGCGTCTCTGCATGAGGAAATTGTTGGAGTGCTCCAGTGAAACAGCACTTCATATGCTGTCTTTGACGTGGGAGTCTCCAGGCTGCGTGTGCCAGTCAAAGTTACCGTGAGCGTGGGTGCGCGCGCACGCGTGTGTTAATTTGCATATGGCGTGTGTGAGTGTGAGTGTGTAGGCTCAAAGAAAACTGTACAGCAATGTAAGAATTTAGTGTCCCCTGTAGAGCTACTCATTACTCGTGGCACTCAGCACACGTGACGCATTTCTTCAAATGAACGTGTCTGGCTCTGTCTGATAGATAATCTGCTGTGCGTTTTTGGTCTCAAATGAAAGAGACCGAGCCATTGGTGATTCATGTCTACCCCAGAATCCTATAACAACAGCACGCAGTGGTGCAGGATGCCAGGTAAACTGGGGATGACTCATACGAAACCGTTGCAGCAGAAAGTCTTCGATTATGTTCTGATGATTAAATTTGATGAATGGCTGCGTTGACAAGGACATGCAGCATGAAATCGGTTTGCCTCTACCTCTTTCTCTCTCTCCTCACTCTCCCCCCTCTTTGGCTGTCTTTGTGTGTGGGCTCTCAACACCTGCCAATGGCCCCTGTTTGTTATGTGGGCTCTGGTGCTGTCCGTGAGGGGTGTGAGTGATGATGTGACGATTTCACTCTGTGACGGCAATGTCTTCATACCGTACGGGCCCCGCGTTATACGTGTTGCCATCGCCTTTCACAACCTAACCTTCTCCCCCATTCCTTGTGCTTGTTGTGATACTTGTAAGCTGTGCCAGTCCCTATTAGCATCCCATTAAAACTCAGCATGATCACCCGTCAGTTAGTGAGTGCCTGCCACGGTGCTCTGTGTGTATGAGCATGAATACGTGCCTGCATGCCAAGTGCGGCTTTCAGCGTAGCCTACCTGTTTTCTGTGAGCCTTCGAGTAGCCTATTACAACGTGTGAATCACATAAATAATTAAGATATTGTAGGCTCTAGGCCAGGTCGGTGAAATTACTATATATGTTTACTTCGTCGTGTGCTATTCAATTGCAATGTTTCACAGGTTTAGTTTGTTTGACCCAGATTTCTCACCTAGCCCACTGTTGATAATAAATTGGACATCTCGCGGCAGACTTGCGCAACATTATAACCAGACTATATAGCGAATAGCTCCCTCTGCTGACTGATACTGGAACTTTACGAGGAGCCAAATACAGCACACAATAGAGCACAACTGAATGTAGCAATGTAGGCATATGTAGTACCTGGAAAATACACGGTGTCTATTTATGTATGTGCATATATATATATATATATATATATATATATTAGACCAACAATGTAATAATGTTGCATATTATTATTATTATTGTTACATATTACTATATTATTATTATTATTACAACTATTCCCTCCTTTGCCTAACCTAGTCACAAGTCTGCTGCAGCACAGACCGAAAAACACACGCACACACACACACACACACACACACAATGTGGATTTATCATGTCAGACGGTCTGTGCAACAACAAGTGTGTGACAGAAGCGACAATGTGTACACCACTGCTATTGCTGGGGTCACATTCTTCTTGGTTTTATTATATTGTGGGCTCAACCCTGTAACCGACCCCACACCTTGCTCCCCCTTTGTAGCGCCTCTCGTGCTTTTGTCCTGGTGGACCCTGGGCTGTGGTATAGCCCTCCATGTCCCCCCCACCCTCTCCACCCCTCCCCCAGAGTGGCCCTCTGCTCCTCTGGTACAGGCTTGGTGGAATGTTGAGTGTCTCTACAGCCCCCTCCCTAGAGATTAAGCCCAGCCATATGCCCCCCCCCCCCCCCCCACACACACACATTTCATTCCATTTCAAAGTGTGTCTCCTGAGAGTGGCCCACACTGAGCCCAGTGATTGTGACTGATTGGCCACAATGACACCAACCCACACACGCACATGCACACACACACACACACACACACACACACACACACGCGCGCACACAAAAACGCAGAGTAAACACACACACACACACACACACAGAGACAGACAGAGGAATGAGGGGAGCCTGGCTGGGACAAGGAGGGACCAGACAACGCCAGGCTGCAGCTATAAAAGCCTGTCAGGATGAGGCCAGTGCCCTGCTCTGAGCTGGACACTACCTCCCTCCCCTCCCCTGTCTGTGCCAGGACAGCAGCCCAGCCTGCACCATGAACGACATCTACAAGGCAGCGGTAAGTCGCCCTGCTGCTTACAGTACAGCGCTGTTAGTCTGACAATGACAGATGTGTTTGTGTTCAAGCTGGACGTATGCTTACAGTAAAAGCTCTTACATACAAATACATCACACAACACTGTTGTGTGAAATGGAAACATTATAGGTATAGATGTGTTTTTTAAAGTGTTTAATTCTGGTCTGATATAATCGATTGTAGCTGCCAATCATGAATGAACCAAGAATGTTCCAGAATGGCAAGACTGTTGCTGCTGGTCACTGTGACCCTACATGGACGTCCATGCTGATGGTCACAGCATGGAACTGCCTCCCACACCAGCTGCTATCACAGGACCATAAACCCCTTTAGCTCCGCTACTCACCACTATCAGAGTCTGATAGGGCCCACTCAGGGATCACTGACAGCACCACTGACAAGCCCATTGCCCATCCTTTGTCGGTGCATTCAGGACTCTCAAGTCCCACTCCACATGGCTAATTTTGGCCGTTTGCTCAGATGCTCCTGCATTTGTGTTTGTGTGTGGTGCCAGAGGGAAGGCCCTCAGGTTTAGATAACCCCCTAAGGCTGAATTCCAGCATTATCTGTGAGCCCTGGGAGCTGTATGGCTAGCGGACTATATCTGCTCAGCTGTCTTGATTGGCTGTCTTGCTCGCTCATGTCTCAGCTGTGTGGTACAGTGATAAAGCACGCAGGAATGTGAAGTGACGTTTAGATATACGGGGATGTTTCTACACATGCGTATCATCACGTGCGTGTGTGTGTGCGTTTCATTTATAGTGAGCGACAGACAGTAACTCTTATATAAGCAGCTGTCTCCCTCTCTCAATCACATTAGCTTTTCCAGGATTACATTTCCATTGTTGGGAGAGATCCGCCGCTATGCTAATTTAAAGCACTGTGTATTGTGTCCTTTAAATGTGGTTCCTGGTCCTGCCCATGTATTTTTAACTCCTCAGCTCAATAGACCAGACCTCACAAGATGGATAACATCTAAAAGTATCTCAATAAAGCTGCTATTTGACAAACAAATGTATATTTTACAGAATAAAATGATCATATATATATATATATATATATTTGTAAACACAATATACTACAATTATGTCCACTTATATATGGAGTTTAATTAGATATTTTTTTCTTACAGGTCGAGCAGCTGACAGATGAGCAGAAAAATGGTGGGTATTAACTACAGTATTGTACAGCAATGTGTGTGTTGCAGAGTTCACTAAGGAGCAATGCTTCCTTATTGTGTTCTAACCATTTACTAGGTTAACTGTTTATTGTGGTGAGCTTTGTGTTGGTGTGTGTTGCAGTTCACTAAGGAACAATGCTTTCTCATTGTGTTCTAACTAACTATTGTGGATTACTGTTTATTGTGCTGAGCTTCTGTGTGTTGGTGTGTGTTGCAGAGTTCAAGGCTGCCTTCGACATCTTCGTCCAGGATGCGGAGGATGGCTGCATCAGCACCAAAGAGTTGGGGAAGGTGATGAGGATGCTGGGACAGAACCCCACTCCTGAAGAACTGCAGGAGATGATAGACGAGGTGGATGAAGATGGCAAGTGGAGAAACTTAAAAAAACAGTCAAGAACCTCTGAACCGTAGAGTCAGAGAACCTCTATAGACAGACAGACAGGACGACAGATAGACATACGACTTAGATGCTCAATCCTTGCATTAACATACAATACCTTGGTTAAATACTGTAAAAAAAAAACCAATGATTAACCACTATGATTATAGCTATCACATCGTTTCAGTAATAGTGACATTATTAAATGGAAACAGGTGTACTGTAGCTTACAATATGATGCTATACAGTAGTGTGCAGGATGATGATCCTACGGTATATGTATGCAGGCAGTGGGACAGTGGATTTTGATGAGTTCCTGGTCATGATGGTGAGATGCATGAAAGACGACAGCAAAGGAAAGACCGAAGAGGAGCTGGCAGAGCTGTTTCGAATGTTTGACAAGTGAGTGTCATGTCATGTCATGTACTATATGTGTATTCACGGTGAACCCCAGTTGTTACTCTATCGGTGCTCCAACGATGGACATTCAATTAAGGCCTGCTGGTTCATATAGTCTACGCAAGCTACGCAAACCGAACGTGCTACGTGTGTATTTTTAGCACATGGAGAACGCGTGTCAGTTGGTGCTCTGAGCCATTTCAGATGAAACGGCACGGCGTTGCGTTACAAAAATGAGGACAACACATTTTGCTACGCAAGTACGCATCAAACCCTCCAGCGTCCGTGAGCCAGCGCTAAGTCTCCACCTATAAACAACAATATGACGGACACCTTGAGAGCTATGGGCTTTCTCCACTGTACTATCATAGTATTCAAGGTGGTGGGTTTAACACACTATCCTTCTGATGGGAAGTGATATTTACAGCAACCTGTATACCATGGCTGTAACCTCAATAACTCATAACTACATCACGTGGAATGACAAGATGCCAAATAACTACACAGCGTGTCAATTAATAATGACCACATGGCCTTTCCTGTAACCATGACATCATGCCGGCAGCATGTGAAAAAATAGAAACATGCCCTTATTTGTCAACAATGCTGGACCTTTGCACTAACTATGAATGGTTGTGACATACAAACACAGACACTAGATTAGTACAGTACATTCAACAGAAACTCACAGACACACTATTTTACAAGATTCTCTCTTATATTACATTGCAAGCACACACACACACGCTTCTCTATAGAATACAGTCAATCAATGCACACACACAGACACACACACACGCACAAACACACTGAACACACAGGCACTCTGATGATCATGGATCATGTTTTACGGCTTGGATTGTACCCATCAGGCCCGGCGACACCAAACATGCCCATGTGTATTTATTTGCGGTGCCTTAGATCCTGTCATGTTGTGTCTCTCATGCTTGAAGAAACGCAGATGGCTACATTGACCTGGAGGAGCTGAAGGTCATGCTGGAGTCTACGGGCGAGGCCATCACAGAGGACGACATCGAGGAGCTCATGAAGGACGGAGACAAGAACAACGATGGCAAGATCGACTACGATGGTGAGGATTTCACAGCTGGTCATGCTGAGATTAATATTAACTAACTCCTCGATTATTGTGCACCAAAGACCAAAATGTATGCTTCAGGCAGCTCACAATGTTTGAAACAGTCCACATAAGTGTTTCAGAGTAAATGGGGAGGGGTAGAGAACAGTATGAACATATGAGTTCTCTAGGCAGAGGAGTGCACACCACTCAGCACGCATATGTGGAAGCTGCATGCCTTCTTAGTTCCAAACCAAAATAACATTTTTGTGATAGTGTTTTCAAACCCAACTGGGTGATTCAAGAAATACATTGAGGAATGTTCTTTTGAGGGCAGAAAACTAAGTGATGCTAGAGAACTATTTGCGGTGCAAATTCACCCATCGCAATATCTTTCATATTGATAGCATATGTTTAGTGGATCCTTCAGAAATATCCACAGGTAAAGGTAAAGGTGCTTTCATTGTCACATACACATAGCGAAATGCATCCTCTATGCACAATGTACATATAGGCTGATGTCTGCCATGTCTTCATTTTGCAGAGTTCTTGGAGTTCATGAAAGGAGTGGAGTAACCCTCAACCAGTAAAGGCAGATGTCCCTCACCCCATAGTGTTATATTATTTAATTCTACTTCATGGAAAACTGAGTTTAGCGCCAATAATAGAACTTTGAACAACTCTGCAAGATTTATTTCAATATCCAATGAGAATGTTAATGTATTTTTCTATAATATCTTGCATTCTTGTAAATACATTTTGTAATTATTTTGGTGTCCATCTACTGAATTTGTGTAATGTAATCATATTGAACATTTTGGCTAATGGAAATATTTATTTTGAAATTACATCATGCTATTTGCAATTTACGGTTTACAAATCATCTTGCTAAGAAGCTGACATTGTTTAGCTGGGCAGAATATAGTATACAGCATGTGTGTGCATAGCAGTACATAGCTTTATGAAAAGCTCTGATGGTCCAGGAATACATTGAAATACATTGTGCCGTACAATCAAGTACCAGGATTATTTACCATCTACACATTATGTTTACATATATTTCATACCCTCAGGCCTCGTCTATGGTTCCAAACAAGACTTCCTTTGGATGATATCTACAACAAACGTTATTTGTGAAATGGGCAGTCAGATATTATTAAAACAAGATGCATTTGTCAAAGCATCCATTTGCATTTTTGATATTATCATATTCATTGACTTCTGTTTTTGAACAACAGTGTTTTTTTTTTGTTTTTTTTTTTCATAAAGATCTGTTTAAATGGGCTTACAGACAAATATATCCTTCTTCAATTACTATGGAGTCAGATTTGTTTTATAAATCACAAATACATGCCACAAAATTCACAAATGTATTTTGTGACATTTATTCATAAAGTAGGCTACTGGTATATTGTGGGTTGACTGTCCCTATTTAAGCCATTTCCAGCTAACATTTCTTGGTTGCTAAGACTGTGTACTGCAGGCAGCAAGAATTAATGACCAGAACCCTGTTTCCAGATGCTCATGAAGATGTGAATGGAGGAACAGATGACATTCAATCCAAGCTCACCTTTGTTACCTTCAAACAAAGTCTGGGAAAAGGCTTGAAACCCATACTATGTAAACCTCAGCTGTCTAACATAGGGGTTTATTCATCTCTCAAATATTTCCATTCACATTCTCTGCCCCATGTTGGCTCTTGTCTATGGTATGTGGTTAAGTGTATGAGAGTATGTGTATGGACACTGGGCACATATCTAGTTACACAATGCATTGAGACACAGGCTATTTATGTCTAATCATGTTAGTGCCCATGTTGGGGATCTAGAGAGGCAGACACCAGTTGGAAATGAAATACCTTTGCCCATGTGAGGAACATATTCTGTCAGTTCCAGTCCTCATAGAACTTGTATTATGATTCATCTGTATGTTATTTTGATGAAGTTTCGGGCTCAATAAAACCGAAGCTGTAAATAATACGTACTGTAAATAAAACAGTAGTAAATAGGCCTACTGCGGGAAACATATTTCCCAA
Source organism: Typhlichthys eigenmanni (assembly GCA_027564635.1). Lineage (NCBI taxonomy): Eukaryota > Metazoa > Chordata > Actinopteri > Percopsiformes > Amblyopsidae > Typhlichthys > Typhlichthys eigenmanni. The sequence goes on along the minus strand of JAODUK010012780.1, from coordinate 20,355 downwards.
ATTTGGAATTGTTTTGTTGGTTTTAGGCCTATCTAGGCCACATTTACTTGCAGAGGGATGCAGCTAACATGTATTTCCACCAGGTGTCAGCAGAATAGCACATTCTAATCAAAAAAAAAAATTGGGTCACATTCGATATGGCTGAGAATTTGGTTTAAAAGAATGCTAATGTTATAATTTTCACTTAACGTTGGCAATGGTTGAAAATTGCACCGTATTTGCTCATTATGAATACATAGCTAGCCTATGTGTCTACGCGTTACGAAAGAGGCACATTCCTTCGTGTGTATTCCTTTAGTTTGTGTGAACGTGTGACGTAACCAGCCTGATTGATTGCGGATTCTGACTTTCCTCTGCTTTTTCAGACCCACTGCCCTCTCGCCTAAGGGTCCTGTAAAATCAATTAATTCCATGTAAGCATGTTTAGCATAATACTGGTGTAGGCATGTATTAAAATCAGCAAGCGGCTTTATAGTTCAGGATTGCTCTGTGCCCTAAATCTCTATGGGAAACAAGCCTCGGTGGTTTTCACTACTATCAATGGGAGGCTGAGCTGCAGCATAGTGTGAATGAAACTGGGGTGTGTCGCAGCACAGTAGTAGCAAGTTGGGTGGAGTCCTGATGCAGTTGCATAAGTGAGCCCGGTGACTCATACCTCCTGTCATTAACACGCGGTGGTTAAATACTGTCTGTTTTAAAACACACTCATTGCGTAATGACATGGGACGGACAAGACTCATTGGTGTGTGTGTTTGTGTTAGAGAGCTGGAAAGCACACACGCACACACACAACTTATATTGTAAACATCATACCACTATAGTAGATTAAACTCGGTAGAGTAGATCCACCGCCACCTGAAGCTGCATATCTTCAGTATATTATTAAAACTTGAAGACCAACCTTTTTCAGAAGTGTCTGAAACATAACATGGAGCAGCACTAAGGTGTTTAAACGAACTATACGAACACCTACCTTTCACACAATGTCAAATTTACTTCAGGCCTCGCAGGCCTTTGGGCTTTGATGATTCCTGTTTTACTTGCTTCTTGACGTCACATGATTTTGGAGGTTGTCCAGCCACAGATGTCTATCTCTAATTTACTGTAATTTAGATAAATCCTAGGTTTCCTGGTGCTGAAATCTCTGAACTGAATATCAGCTATTATTCTTTATAGGTCAGAATATTGCACCCCCATAATTTGATAATTAATTTATATCTTGGATGTTTTATTGGACTATTAATACACACTGTCAGAAATACCTCAGGATTTAATAATACATTTATGGAGTCTCTTGTGGTTCTCATCCAACTCTCCCCTTGAAAAGTAATAAAGAGGCAGGGAACTTTTATAAATGGTTCCATCCATAAAGAACCACAGTTGACTGCTCCTTTGGGCTACTAAACAGTACATCTGTCTTTGTTACTGTAAATACACAATGAGGAAGTGGAAAGCTTTCTACAAAGAAGGACTGCAAATCACAGCCGAACAGACATAATATTGTATCGTGACGCTTCATCCCACTTCAGGGCCAGAGAACACTGGAGTACTGTTCTGGACTGGTTAAACTATAATGGCCCATAGAACGCCCATAAAAAGACACACAAATCTCAAATTCCTTTATCTTTTCACTAAATCAAATGAATAACGCTGATTGTCTCGACTTTACTAGACCATTTACCTATTTTAACCCAGTTTCAAAAAGGGCAATTTATGTTTTTTTTGTTTTTTTTTCATTTTAAGACATGGTAGCTCTTTCTAGCATACTATACATACAGTATACTGTAGATTTCAAAGTTAATATAAACTTAATTGTAACATATTGTCATTTTAATCTATCTATAGGCCTGTTTGACCAAACAGGACTTGGGAATCCCTGTTTTCTTCCCAACATTTCTTTATGGTCACTAATACTCTTACATTCCAAGTCCTGAGACACATACTGTTGGCCTGCTCAGCAATACTGTAAGCACCATATGGCCTTGCATGAATGGCATACCAGACTGGGTGATAGATATTTCACAGGAATGTTTCATTACACTTTCAGGAGTTTTAAGGAGGGCTGTGAGGTTTGTTTTGGAAAGGTTTTGCCGGAGATAAGACACTTCCTGGTGTGATAACAGGAACACAGGATATTTTAACAGGGGATATCTGAAACATCAACAGTGGCAAGGATGCAAATTAGATGCAAATTAAAAGGTTTTTGGTTTCATAGGTGTAATTTTACATCTAACCTATAAATATCCCTCCTTTTTTGTGTATCTGAGCTATTTTTTGCATTATCCATTCAGCACAAACTAGTAAAAATAAATGCAAATAACTTGTTTGATCTCATTCATGTCTTATGGTTCCTGAATATAAATCCTCCACTGAAATCATACATGATCACGAATAGCCTATGTATCATTCCATTCCATTCCCACATTATACACAGTTCAAATATATTTGCAAATATGTAATCCTATAGTGTTTTTACAGTCACGTTTAAAAGGTTATTGGAGCTTTAAAATGTATATTGATCTAGTATCATGAATGGACATACGCTGTGTCTATGAGGTCATTCTCTATTGAACACATGTCTAAACAATAACATTGCCCCAGGTTCCTATGGGGCAATCATGTTTTAGGGCATACGCCCTCATCTAAATAACACATCCGGGTTTATTGAAGAACAATTGTTGGATCTCTGAGAGTTACTCAAGAAACGCTTGTGAATTACAGTCACAAAAAGATGTGGGATTCTCTTTCCGTCAGTTAGGCAGTGCCCTAAAGGTTTTAGACCACAGCAGGTGAGCACTCGCTGCCTATCGGTATCTCTGGTTCTCCATCTGGCAAGCACACATGTACATAGAGTATATGTGAATGCGTGCAGAGACACGTGTGCCCACTCTTTCTCCCCTCCCCCAACCACAATACTGTCAGTCTCGTAAACATCTGCTTCCCCAACCAACATTGCTGAGTAAGCAATGCACTGGCCTGTTTCCTTTCATCGGTGATAGAAAGGCACAAAAATAACCCTCTCCTGTCAGACAATATAGTGTTACAGAAAGACAATCCAAGAGAATGGTTTACATAAGACAGTGTTATATAATATATATGATGCATACATTTTAAAGGACACTTATTTATCTTACTCAAATATTTAGCTAGACGTGCATCCTCTTTTGTATTGTCAGATAATGTCACATTTGGCTTTCTAAAGTTCAGTTCATGTACAGGAATGATTACTTGTGAAGAATACAGAGCTAAGCACACAATGACTACCCAGCGTATTTACCTAAACACGTCATTAATACCAAGTGGAAGAAGGAATTCTGTCTACACAGATGTAAGACCCACACATTGCTGTTAGAGCAGAAAACACACTCAATTATAGGAATTACAGAAACCAAAAGGTGGTGTCTAACTCTCAGGTGCACTGAACAGGCCTACAGTAGATTGCATTTTACCAAAAGAGGATGAGAAGGGAATTTCCACTTTATATCTACCAATTACCCTGAACAATGTGGTAGGGATATTCTATTGTACTTCCTTCTCTTTATTTTTTATTTCCAGAAAACCTATTGTTTGACCACATAATAATATTCATCTTCCCTAACTTTGTTTACTCTAATGCTATCCAGGAGGCAAATGTGTTCAGTGCTATTAACTGTCACACAATGCTTTTTCAGCCGGAAATGTCTACAAATCCTTCCCTGTTCTGCTGTGGGTGTCTCTCTGACACTGTAATCACAAGTTTGCAGGTATGTGGGCGTGGCTAGCCAGGTTGAGTCATGCTGGCTGAACCTTCGCTCACACCTTTTATTTTCACAACTGAATGACGTTGCTAGGTAAGTCTCTTAGTGTATTGCTGTTGTCAATAAAAGTGAAATTGAATGGAATGCATTAGGCGTTACCTTAATATCTTATTTCAGTTCGGAGGGCGGGTCCAAAAACTGAACTGTCCCTATCATTCAATCAGTCAATCATTATGTGCTAATAAGCAACAGCTATTGGACCACAAAGTGCTGAAGAGGCCAATCACAGAACAGTTTCTCAGCAAGTTTTCTTTTAAATTTCACAAGCTTAATTTCAGCTTAATACATAGTTACTGTAGTTCATAGAAGACGACTCAATTGACTCGCCTGTCATTTTTCAATGGCAAACACTAAAATATCTTCTAGACAAGGTAATAAAAAGAGCGACCCAATCACACCAAGATGCACACACATACGTTGCATTTTTAACCATAATTGTGAAGCAGTTTTAAATCAATCATTTATAAAAGCTTCTAATTAAGTGGATTGTTAATAACATCATGCTTATGAAAACATGTCATGTGTCAGTGTTCTGTTACACAAACCCATGTCCTTACATGGCACAAAATAACAACATCAAGGAGATCTAATTTCCTCTTTTCAAATCACACACAGCAGTTTCCGAACAAAATCCACACACAGATTTTGTTTGGAAACAGGATATTGCATTCCCTGTTCCCTAAAATGTGGAAACCAATGAAAGAAAGTGATGCAAAGTAGTTTTCAACAGATTTTAAAGACCTTATAGTATTTGATAACTCCACAGGATACATTGCGAAATAAACTGTTGCTATACAGACTTTCTGGAAGTCTCACACGAAAGTGTACTGTATCTCTATAGCGCAGAGCACTTGCTGTGTCATGTGTCACCTTCCTCTGAATGACTGCGGGGGTTGGGGGGTACATCCTGTGGCAGTAGAGATCAGGCCATGTCACTTGCCTCTATACTGTATGAGAGACAGGATGCCAGGCATCACTGTGGACAGAAGACGGATATCTCGCCACACCTAGAGGCTCTGGGCTGTTTGGCACACCAGCATCAGTCATATCCTGAGTTGACCCCCCCCCCAATAAAAAACAGTAATGTGAACTGTGACAGACAACATTATTGACTTAACATACAGTAAAACCTTTCACTTTCATTAGGGTTTTTGATTTAGAGACACAGGCTCTGAAGGCATTTTGGCATGGACTGTATGCTCAAACCTCAATGATAAACAGATGACAGAGGTGATTTCAAGTAAAAATATACTATATTTGCTGTATAAAGTTGTACATGATGCCTTGGACTTTCAATAGTCCATATATTACACACAAGGTGATAGGGTTGCTTTCACATCCTTCATGATTTTGATAAAACGTCCCCCTTTAACAACCACATCTTATGTACAAAACATTTTTGAAAAATAAACAGCCCTAGGATACACTAAAGAGGCTGTGACAAATTACAGATGTCTCATACAAAAAAGAATCCCTGAAAATGTCTCTCTATGAGGTAAGAACACATTAGTCAGACTTATTTCATTTCATTCCCTCCCATTCATCAAGCTGTAAAATGGCCCTTTGTTCTGGAACAAGACTGGCGATAAGGAACAGCTAATTATATATTACACTACAGTGCACTCAACATCATCATGCCGTAGGATAAATAGCTGCAGACCGAAAACTATGTGAAAGTTAATAAAAACACACAATTAATTCATAAGTATGGAAAAAGTCAGTCCTATAAGGTATACCATGTGTACTGTAAAGTATGTGTGCTATAGCTATGGTTTCACGTTAACTATCCTATAGCTATGGTTTCACGTTAACATATGGTAACGGTCACAAGAACAAGACAATATAAGCTAAAAAACACAAAACAGTGTCCTTGGTAGAATGTAATTACATGTAAATAATGCAGATATAAGTAATAGACTGTACAAGATCTTTGCTGAAAAACTGTGTCACTGTCACCATTTTGTAGAGTAGAATCCAATATAAAATATCCCAATTACATTTAAGCTTTATTGAAGTTATTCTGAGGGACCTACGCAGAATTCTAGATCAGTCGTCAAAAAGTCTTAACAATACAGTAATTCAGGTACAATTTACCATCTTATTCCCTCTGTTAAAGTACCATCAATACCTCCAAGTGTCAATTCAGCCCATGAAGGCAATAGCCATACTGAATAGAAAGAAATACTTAGACATCCACTTTACATGGTAAATATGTCTAACAGGTAACAGTCGTAGAGTTAGGTTATCAAAGGAGTTATAAAATGTCTGATTGACAAATGCCAAAAGTCATCCTTGTGTCTGAGTTTAAGGCATGAGAGACTATACATGTAGATTAGAATATGCATAAAGGGTGTGTATTACAAAAGATCCAGGGCCAACTGGGACAAAAACAAGGCCATCAGCTAACTAGTCTTCTGACAGGCTTGAGATGCCATGGCAACACAAATACAATCTGTCAATCATGTGGACTCCAAAGTGTCCAACTGGAAGACATTGTGATTGGTTGGCGTGGTGAAGAAGAACTGCTCTTCGTTGGTTGACCGGTTATCACAGGGACTATGTAGACCGAGCGTCCTCTCAAAGTCCAGGAGCTGGCCCATGAAGTTGAAGTTTGGAGATATGTTGGACTTCTTCCTCTTTACGTAGTCGTAAGCGTCATTGAGGGAGAGGTTGAGTCTTTGCATTAGATAGGCTACAGTTACAGTGACTGAGCGACTAATGCCAGCTAGACAGTGAACCAGGATGCCACATTGCTTGGACCGAGCCTCATCTGCAGGCAGAAAAACAAAATAATTTTATTCAGAAACTCAACTTATATATTTTATTATAGGGGAGCCTATTACTTTAATTACTGTATGTTCCTGTGGTAAACAGGAAAGACATGTTTACAACTGAAATATTACAAATTAATATTTTGAGTTTAAATGACAATTAGTGGTAAATGTAAGTATATGTAGCACAATATTGACTAGAACATTTGAACTTCCCCAGACATTGTGAAACTGACTCCTCCAGTAACCGCACTGTCAGCTTCCACTTTTAACTTTGTTGTGTGGTGAAATGAGAAGAATCACTAATTTCATCTAGATATGTATGGCTGATATCTTATGGCAACTTCTTGACAGATCAGCTGACAAGTGTCAACTAGCTAACACCCTGTTTCACCACATCCAGGATGTGAGCCTCATGACCTATTGATCAAACACAGCCTCACTGAGTGGAAGCCTGGTTTCCGTTCCTCCTTCTACCGCTAAACCCTGTGAAAACTAGTCTGTGGCACAGAGCACAGGAACCACCAAACAAACAATAAAAACAAAAATGTGGTTTTGGGTAGAGTTACATTACTAGTGAAATTGAAAATGGATAACTTTATATCTTGAGTCTTTGGTGTAATGAATATATGTGTGCCATTTTATTATTGCAAAACAATTCATATCTGCATTTGCAACAGTTCAAGGTCAATAGTTACACAGGCGGTTAGAAAGTAAGTGTCTTATCATCTTAACTGACACTCCCTTTCAATCTTTTTCACAAGCTCTTATTGCAAAACCTGCCAAAGCCTTTGTGATTTTAAAACGTAGGCCTACTCACCAATAAAGGATATGGCTTCTGGGAAGAACTGGGACAGATTTTGACTCCAGTGGTCCGAGATGGGAATTTGTTTGTACCTGAAGTGTATGTCGTGTTCGAACATGTTTGGTAGGTTAGGGGTGACATTTAAGATGTACTTGATGTTGTACTGGCCCAGTACATCCAGGTTGGTGGAGTCTTTGGCACAGCCCAGGTAAAGGTAAGGGAGAATCTGGACTGGAAAGGCAGACTGGTTGCTGGGAATTAAACTCTCCTCTGGTTCCGTGGCACTACTTGGCTCACGGTCAGATTCTCCATCAGAACAGTCGGAACTTATTCTGAGCTTTCCGAAGCCCAGAACAGGCAGCGGGGGAGAAGAACTGGGACAGGAGCTGTCCAGCAGGGTCTCACAGTGCTCTGGATATTCTGTATGAAACTTGACAAATCCCCCTTGAAAAATAGCAAAAAAATAACTAAATGTTGAAATGTACAAAATAAATGTGTTTGTCAGTTTTTGTTTGCTTATTACATTAGTAATTTTATAAATTTTAATCTAAATCTAGAGGTTTCTTTTACTAATTTGGTTTATCAAGAATATAAAGGCTCCTTGCGTTCTAGCTGCAGTTTCCTCAAACAGACCATTCATGAAATGCATGCCTGCTCCTGCTGGAGCAAAACATGGAGCAGCCATTTTGGAATTTTAATTGAGTAGTCTGTGACAGTGACACCTTGTGAAAGTTTTACAAACAAACCCCCCAAACAGCGAATGTTGTTCAACTGTTGCCAAATATAACATTTATCGTCAATGTTTTATAAAACGGTTAACGTGATCGTTTTACTCCAGTTGAGTGATTTTAACATTAGAAAAGCTTCCCACAAAATGTACACCATACCGCACTACACATTTCATAGAATATAACAATGTACCTTCTAGATAGTATGCTTTACAGCCGTCTTCCCACAGTTTTTGAAGTAGTAGTCCCAAAACAGAGCCAGAAGTTCCACTCTCTTGCCAGTCCACGGAACACTCATCGTAAAGGACAACCGAGTCGGTCTTACACTGTCTTATGAATTTGTCTTTGTCCTCGGGGTTAGAGATGATAGTTCTAATCGGTATGTTTCCCTTTTTAAATCTTCGAAGCATCAGTCCGGGAATGGCCAGATTTATGGCTGTTTCTATGTGGGATGATTCATAGAGCTCGTGTGGTCGGCAGTCCAGGAGAAGCAAACTCCCTCCAGATTCTAATTCGAGTTGCAGCCATTCTACGCTTTTACTTGCCGTCACATTAGACATATCTGACTTTAATATCATATTACATTAAATAACAAACTCCACTACATTATTCAGTGGGCCACAATAAACTATTTTGTTGTAGATAAACGAACGCTCCAAGCTTTCCCGTTTACGCGTTAATGTTGCGATAACGCTTCAACATTTCAACTCGAGCGAACCCTAACCATCTTGATCGAACCCTAACCATTTTTCATTTCCCACTAAGACAGTATATGTGGACTTATCTTGCCTACTTACTACTCCCTCCAATTTACATTCACATATAGAGACGTTTAAAGATAAGTTTCAATGCTTTCTCTAACAACCACTCCAACAACTCGCCGTTGCTCGCTGCTAGAAGAGACTTGGTTACACGCGTCCTTGTTTTACCATTCCGATGCACGGGGAGGGAGTTTTTTTTTTACTTGACAGTACAGCAACCAAAGAGGGAGTTTTTTTTACTTGTGATTTAAAGCCATAGCAGAATTTCCATTGTTATGGCCTAGCCTACTGTTCCGGTTTGTAATGGTAATAACACATTAATTAATTTTGTCAATTTGTGAGTGAGTGAGTCAAGTGAGCTTTGTTTATTCAGTTACCAAAAAGGTTTTCTATATTATTTACATGTAGCCTTTGTCTGCTCACACAGCCATTCTTTGCTTTGTGTTGTCGTGATTTAAGTTGTAGCCTAACTGTAGAATATTCTTTATTTATTATAATTAGTGACTTATTCGATAATTACATAGACCCATATGCTGCGTTACAGCAGCACAGCACATGACGACAGACACAATCAACTAGGCTAGACACATCGGCAAAGAGGAACTCCTGCAAACTGTTTAACCGTCCTTATGCTGATCATTCATAATCAGACCGAGCCCGCCTCTCTTCCCAAGTTACGCCAATGTTTATCTGTGCTATGATAGTGTATCTGTTCTCCGCAGGTCTGTCCTCGGGGTTAGAGGTGATAGTTCTAATCGGCATGTTTCCCTTTTTAAAAGCATCAGTCCGGGAATGGCTAGATTTATGGCTGTTTCTATGTGGGGTGATACTTCATAGAGCTGTGATCGGCACTCCAGGAGAATCAATGAAACCCCTCCAGATTCTAATTCGAGTTGCAGCTAATAATACTACATATTGTACCTTTTCCCCGCATATGTCTTCGTGTAATGTATTATTACAATACTTTGTAACGTGTGGAAGTGGGGGAGGGCGGGTAAATGCGGGTGAATCGAGGTATAAGCAGCTCATTTGTTTGTACACGTGAACGGGAGACACACCACCGACGTGCAGCGCTGCAGCCAGGATTACCAAACATTATGAGCAGAGCGGAACTGGACATGCGCAGGCACACAAACTACCATTTTCAATCACAGATATATACACTTACTAGACGTAACACTACAACACATTGGACCCATTTCAACACCTGGTTCTAACAAAAGCATGCCTGGAAAATACCCACGCGTTGACACACTACACACATATTCACACACACGCAGGACACCTGTGTGCTATATTCATTCACACCCCTGCATTCCGTATCAGTTCAAGTGTTCCCCTGAGTGCAGAGGCGCGGGGCTTCCTCTCGGATCTGCACCGATAAGGAACCAAACGGGGATCGTCAGCATATTGCATTTAATTTAGAATAATGAATGAAAATGAGGTCAACACACACCTCATTGTACCAGGTGTAATTTTAAAGAAACAGGATTATGGACAGTGTGTTATTATCATAACATATTAGGTATGCCTCATATTGTCAGTAAGCAATTAATTCTGAATTACAAATATAAAAAAAGACACTATAAAGATACATTACATTAGTGTCCTACATATACACTTTTTGTAAATGGCACTGGACGGTTATGGCCCTAATCCCCGTAGCCATGGGCTAGAGGAATGCTGTGGCGATTCTAGAGAACATGAGCTCATAATTCTCTCCCAGGAAACGGGGAGGGGGAAGGGGGGTCATCTTTGATTTAATACAATCCTTTACTTAGCATGCCCCTACACGAGTTTACACACAAACAGTCATGAGTGTCCCTGAGGTGATGGAGGAATCGCTCTTGGGAGAATACTGTCATACTTGTTTAGACATGTTAACACTGTATAACAGGCCATAGTATGAATACACTGCCGAGCATAAGCCGATTTGGCCCGTGTCATCTAGATGGAAACAAGTACTATACTTTTATTGTACTATCATAGTGTGTATTTATATTAAATACGCCATCTAGTGGTCATCCAATCAGGACCACTATGCTATGAGTCATCTGAATAGAGAGGAGGTACCAAGCACAGCGACAATTGGGGGACTAGTGTGCCACCCTGTGGGGAAAAGCTGCAACGGTGTTGTTGTAGCTGAATGATTACATTAGTAAAAAAACATATCTATCTGAAAATGATCATATAAGAAAATATCTATCTATCTATCTATCTATCTATCTATCTATCTATGGCGTCAGTATTGTTCAGGTGGAAGGAAGACATAGTATATACATATAAGAATGGTTCAAAAGACCCTTTATGGAAGAACATAAAAGAGGAGAAGTTAGCCTGCCCGGAGGAAGCCTGTGGCCCTCGACAGGAGCCAGGCCCAGAGGGAGGGCTCGCTGGCAAGCGCCTGGTGGCTGGGTTTGCCACAGAACCCAACCGGGCACAGCCCAAACAAGCAACGTGGCACCCTCCTCTCCATCCTATGGGCCCACCACTCGTAGGAGGAACCGGGGGGGTCGGGTGTGCTGCCATATGGGTTACAGCGAAGGTCAGGGGCCTCGATGGACCAGATGCAGGAGGCAACGGCTAGCTCACATGCTTTACGTAATTAGTTGCGATTTAAAAAACTGCATATTTTTACCTTTTATACAACAAGACATACCAGCTTTATGCAAATGTTTGTATTTATTAAAAAAGATAATGGCTCACATAAGCACTTACTCCAATCAGATATTAATGATAAAGATTGTACATGGAGTGATCTTTTACAGAGGTAAGTTAACAGATTTTTGTTATTCATGCAGTGACTGGTTTTTAAACAGGATGTAAGGCGGTGAGACTGGTTGAAACAGGATGTTACGCGGTGGCTGATATAATGTGGCTCAGTGTGAAGGCCTCTCTGTCGCCCATCAGCTCAAAGTGAAGTGGCTGCTGGCAGGAGTCACACCCGCCTGACGAGAGGCCTCAACGGCAAGCCCACCTGCTTCCACGTCTGCACCAGTCGCTCTATGGAGCAAAACCATAGCACAGTTACACTGTGGCCATAAGCCACAATCCAAAACGACTTCTCCCTGTTATTTAAACAGAAGTTCAATTCATTATACGTTATACCAGAGACATTATATAGAGGAGACATGCCACTTCGAGAATTTTGAATGGAGCTCCATGGGAGAATTCTGAAACACCAAAGGTGACAGTTGGAACAACATGTCCCGCCTCTCCCCAGAAGAGTCAATCGCCTGCTTTATAATTATTAATATTATCATTTTTAAGATGTCTTTTATCAGATTTGACTTGTATATGTGCAATTCATATGTCCAAATGATCACTGAAAGAGCAGTTATGGCTCGCTCCCTATTAATGCCATTGAGTACTATCTAAATAAAAGTCCGGAAGTGAAAAGATTGTTGCCGAGTGGCGAGACTTGCCTATAAGGACTTTGGTCATACCACCATACTTAATGGAGCCTTAATAGCTGTCAGCTGAAATACCCACTTGGCCACTGCTGTGCTGAGGTTTGTAACAGGTCAAATAATGGTTTTGAATAGGGAGTTCACACACGCACGCACGCACTCACACACACAGATGCATATGATCAGCAAAGAGGAAAAAAGCCTTCATCTCTCTGGGTCGTACCAACAAAGTAGTCCGTCATCTTGGGGGTGTGGTGAGGTGTGGTAGCGATGCGGAGCAGCTCTTGTCCTTTGGCCACTGTTGGGTAGTTGATAGCTTGGACGTAGATGTTAGAACAGGACATCATGGTGTCACACACCTCCGTGTTCTTCTGTGCATCAGACACCTGCAGAGGTGCCAGCGTGCAGACTGCTCTTCAAAGCGCGTGAAGGGAGAGCTTTGAATATTTAACACTACTTTCTACTCCCCTGTGATGTCGATTAGCAAAAATCATTTTCATATTCATCTGTTACTGAATATATGAATGGGGGATGTCTATAGGAGAATGCGTAATTAGTGATTAGTTTATTAGTAGTGCAAATTGTATTCAGAGATACTACAGGAGATAACATATATACAAAAAAATAGAACAAAACAAAACCGATTGAGATCTTATTGCTATCATCTACATAAAAACAACAAAAACCTGTACCTGCAATGTATGTTGTTTTGAGATTGCTTTGAAATGCATTGAAGTGTGGCCTTTCAGATCATTTAGCAAGATGCTTTAATTAAAATGTAAGTGTGAAGGAACAGGTAGGGCTTAGGTATTTTGTAAAGAGGTTTGCAGGTGGGAAGATGTTATACACCCGGACCACAAGCCTAATCTGCCTCCTTAACCATTCCATCAATCGGTACCAGATCATTTGTGCCTACCAGTATTGTATTACTGAACAAACAACTGAATCTGATGGATACTGCTCCTAATATTAATACAGTTAATATTAATATTATTACTGTACACCAGGGGTGCCGAATCCTGGTCCTGGAGAGCTACCGCCTTGCACATTTTAGATGTCTCCTTGCTTCTAATGAATGAGTTGTAATCAGGCTTCTGCAGAGACTGATAACGACCCAGTTATTTGAGTCAGGTGTGTTGGAGAAGAGAGACAATTAAAACGCGCATCGCAGTAGCTCTCCATGACCAGGATTGGGCATCCCTGCTGTACACAATGCGTATCACCAAAATAGGTGACATTTTGTCTGTTGGCTGTGGCGAGGTGCTTGGGTGTTATTGATTCGTGATGCTGCGGTTGATTTTTTTTGTTTTTATCGTGAATGCGTGTCTGTCAGACGAGTGCTGTATGGCACACAATGACTCTCCAAAAGGACTAATCCATCCACCCATCCGTCTGATCTCACCCGCACAGGTATGATGTGGCTGGGACAGTGCACGACTGGCAGGCCCGCGTCCAGCAGCATGTGTCGCAGCAGAGCGACGCTCCTTTGGTGCTTCCTCCGGAGCGTGCGGCCCTCCTGGCTCTTCAGGACGCGGACGGCCTCCCTGGCCCCGGCCAGCAGCATGGGAGGCAGGGAGGTGGTGAAGATGAAGCCGGCCGCGTAGGAGCGCACAGTGTCCACCAGGGTGGCGGTGCTGGCGATGTAGCCGCCGACACAGCCAAACGCCTTGCCTGGAGAAGACGGATATTAAGACTGCATGCAAAGAAAAACATTGTTGCATGCGAAACACAACGTTACTATTTTATATTCATGCAATAATGCAATGCCTTTAAAGACTACTAAAGGAATAGGTTACTTTGTGTTTCTCTTATGAAAGTAATTAAGCTCTAATGGTCAAAATGTCCGCCCAATAAAACAGACTTGAGTGCATTCACCAATTGCTTCTTCACTAACACTAACTACTACAGTATAAAGCATAAAAACAATGTGGCTTTTCCACAATTCTCAACACGGACGAGCATAACTAAATCAGGCGCTGTGTGAGATGAAAAAAGCCCCCTGGTTCGTGAACGTAGAAGGTTCCACGTACCGAGTGTACCTGAGACGATGTCCACCTTGTGCATGACGCCGTCGCGGTCTCCGACACCTCCTCCCCTGGACCCGTACAGCCCCACAGCATGTACTTCATCCACAAAGGTAATAGCGCCAAACTCATGTGCAATATCACACATCTCCTCCAGAGGGCACACCGCTCCTGTCAGAAAGGGAATTATATTTGCTATAATTATAAAGTAAAAATGTAAAGTGACATATAACAAGCAGCCATTCGTGCCAGGCGGTGAACTGACCATCCATTGAATGCACAGTCTCAAAAGCCACAAGCTTTGGAGTGGAGGGGTCCGACTTCTCAAGAAGCTCTCGTAGATGACCAACGTCATTGTGACGGAAGATAAACTTCTTGACCCTGCTGTTCCTTATACCCTGTATCATTGATGCATGGTTCCCTGCATCTGAGTAGATTTCACAACCTAGGGACACGAGATACATACAAATAATACAAACCTTGCATTATTTATCTATGTGATATATGTTAGAACACATATGTACATAATAGTACACAGGTATTCTATAGAGAAACACGATACCATCCAGGATAAGAGCAAGGTTATGGGACGTCAGCTAACAGAATGTTTCATATGTTGTCGACAAGGCTAGCATACAGCACTGCACCTGGTAGCATTTGTGCCAGAGTAAACAAAGTGGAGTCGTTGGCCACAAAACAGGAAGTGAAGAGCAAAGCTGCGTCCTTGCCGTGCAGGTCAGCCAGCTCACATTCCAAGTCCACGTGGAACTTGCTTGTCCCTGAAATGTTCCTTGTGCCTCCAGCCCCAGCGCCATGCTTTAGCAAAGCGTCACTTCGAGAGAGGAAAGCAGCTATTTAGGGAAAGGCTCCTTCTGCTAGATAAGAACCTCATCACTATTGAATTAATCACAGTAATCACCGTCCCATTGATAATTCCATCTAAGAGCATTCACCCTGGATAGTGTTACAGTGCCAGCTTATTGTTTATTTTGTAAATACAACTTTGCAATAATGTATGGCTGCAGGGGAAGGGGTAGATCATGTTTTAAATCTACAAACTCTTCAGGGGGAATAGAGAGGAGTACAGGACTCTCAGCACTGAAGTGCTGGCGGAACGCGTACACTTTTGTAATGCTGACATCAGCTAAAGGGATAATTCTATAAACAAATCCAAGAATGTACCTAAAATGTATGAAACAAGAGACCTGAGGGCCAAACTACATCCCCCCCCCCCCACACACACAGACACACACACACACACACACACACACACACACGCACACACACTCACACACTACCCTTCAAACGTATGGTCCAGCAAGTCAACTGTAAAAACGTAAATGCACAGGGTCAATCACAGCCAACCCATAGCAGTCAACTCACATTATAGCCTGAATAACTCGGGGGTGGCGGCTCATGCCGAGGTAGTCGTTGCTGCACCACACAGACACGTCTTGTTTGCCGTGGAGGGAGCCTGTGTAATCGTCTGCCATGGGGTAGGAGAGGGCACGTCTGTTCACTGTCTTGAACACCCTGTACGTGTGGTCTTTCTTCTTGCTGTCGATCTTCTCCTCAAAGAAGCTGTCATACTGGAAGGTGCCAGCTACCAGAGAAATAGCAGCTGACTACATGTATTGGCTATATTTATGTACGTGTGTTATTATCAATGAGACTCTGCAGTGGTGTTTTATCCCCCAAAAAGACAATCTAGCATAGTGGTATAAACACCCATTTCATTCAAATATAGTTAAACCAGATAAAGCAAAACAATGTAATTCATTGTTTGGCTTGTTTAAGATGATAATAGCTGTAATAAGTAATGCAATTTTAAATCTATAAATCATCTCAACCCCCTTAAACTAATCTGAGCCATGTCCTATCAGGGAGTCCCTCCTAACAGTTTGATAAGTCACCACACTGTACTGTGTTCTCACCTTTAGACAGGTTGTCCTGCAGTAAGTGGGACACCTTTGGAGCCTTGGGGATCAACAGTTGTTTCAGTGGACCTGTGTTTGCCTCGTCTCTCTGCATAAGACCACACTCTGTTTGCACTGTTAAAACACAGTGGTTATGCAACACCGTGACCAGTTTGGAACACTGGCTCTACACTGGCTCTACTGTTGAAACAATGAGACTGCTTACCAATTCATTGTTTTGTCATTTGACAGTCAATGATAAATGACAGTCAATTGACTTCTGTGACATATCCTGAATGGTTGCCTAACAAGTGTGGCTACTCATTGGTTTACCTGAGCAGATAGGATGCATCTTGTGGACATCTTCCTGTAGCTCAAGGCTGACTCTCTTTACTACAATGTTGTCGTTGTTCACTACCATTTCAGCAGCTAGATATGGGCACTTGATCTCCACTGACTGGCCAGCAGGGGGAGTGTGGAAGACAGGAGGCAGCTTCGCAGTGTCCTCTGAATCTAGATAACATTGGCTTAAGTTGAATGATATTATCATATAACTGGAAAAAGATAATAGCCTATGCCTCCTTGATGCTGTGGTACAAAACATTTACTTGTACGGCTGGTTTCAGTGATGTATAGAACTGACTTACAAATCACAATCACATTTACAACTGACCTCCACTTGCTAGAGTGCCATTGGAAATAGATGCTAAAGACAGGCATCTGGCCAGAGGTCTACAAGCCAGGTCCATCATCACTGGACACCTCTGGGCACATCCCAGCAGTGATAACCTCCCATGCAGCTGAAGAAAGGTGATGGGAACAACTGCCAGGAAAGGACAGTCCATTTCAGTTATGATGGATCTATACAGTTGAAGAAAGAATGTTTTAAATGGAGCAGACCTACAGTAGTAGCAATGAAATCTGCTCTGAGCAAATACAGTGTGAAGAACAGTGTGAATGAAATTCAACTTGGCTACTTTCTTAATATTGCCAGTCAATAAACATTTTAAACATTGATTCCAGAAGTGTAGCCTATTAAGTCAAAACATGAAGGTATCGCATGGCTTCCATGTTAACATCCATGTAAATAAAAAACAATGCATACATTCACTAATAAAGATATCTAATAAATAAATAAATAAATAAATAAATAAATAAATGTTCTTACCTAAACACATTCCAGTCCACTTTAAAGGAACAAAAGAAAACCACTTTGCGAAACATAACTCAACAAGCACAAATCCACACTGAAACCAAAAATATTAGATGTTCAGAGCTGAGGTTTCTGCTTCAGTTCATTCGTCTCTTGTCAGCTGTGTTTGACAAGTTGAAAAAGGAAGGACACTCAAGGGCCAGTTGGGCCTGGAGCCCATACAACCTCTACCACCATAATGTCTCACTTAAGACAAAGGACCATGGGCCATCTGGCTGAAATTCAAATTACATACACCCTGTAGCTATAATATTGATTATATATAGATGTCATAGTATAATGACATCCAAAACTTAAGCCAGTCATAAACCGTGGCTGGTTTCCTGATTCTCACATCTTTTTTTATCCCTACTTGTCAGTGAGGAACTAGATGAACACCTGACTCTCTATCTAAGCTGTAAGGTAATGCACCAGCAGCACACATTTTATATCGATTTACAACTATTACATCATATTAAACATTTAGTTTACTTTACCTAAATGGTTGTTAAAATATTCATGATTTTGTGCCTTTTTCTTAATTTTGGTAGGATTAGTACTACTTGCAGAGTGAACTCCAAGTTGGATAAAAAAATATTAGAGTGAAAATAAACTGTGCAGTTCCTAAACACAGGGGACTAAATAATTATTATGTCAATGCACCCACATTTCTAGTTACTGGTCTTCCAACAGACCTTCTGTGGCTTTCTCTGACCTGATTACAACTAAACTGACAGCACAGTAAATTGCTAAACTAATTACTTAGGAGTGCTATGCTAGTTAAGGGACAATGCAAAGCACAAGCAGGATGTACAAAGCACAATACCATTTTATTTGTATGCTCATCTTTGTTTATATTATCTGACTTGCTGGATGGACATTTTTACAAAATGTAGGGACAAATGTATAAATAACAAAACATATAATAACTCACTAAATTATTATTTCAGTACAATTATTGTTGCACAAAAACTGGCTAATAAACTGCTGTCATTGTATCATAACACTTTAACTTGTATAACGCCTATTATCTGTAAGGATAAAGCACGTTTGCACAAAATCAAAGATTCCACCAGGTGGCAGCATTGTACTCATATCCAGCCTCCATAGCGCAGCTTGTTGGGCAGATATACATCGGTGAGGAAATCAGGGGCAATGGCAGTGAGGGACTGGATTTCAGCCTTCACCTTATTCTGCTGCATCAGTTCCATCTGAAACATGGGCACACATGAATTCCCCAGAGAAGGAAGTCATTCTAATGTTAAAACCAGCTGAACGCACGCAACATTCCTCTGGTGGATAATCATTAACACATACACCATTCCTTTGTACAAGTAAAAGATGAACTGTAAGCTTAGAATTGAACAAAGTAGAAAACAGCACTGTTTACTGTTGAAGTACAGATGTCCCTGACAGTCCAGCACACAGTAGCAAGGTGAAAGCTGGAGTAGCACACACTGAGAGTTATAACCAAGTAGCATATGAACATCTGTCCCAAGTATGGGTTACAAGTCCCCAAGTCCCAATGGTAGACACCACCAATGGTGGTAGAGAACAGCAGAGCTATGATTCTGTGGGACTCCAGACTGACGTGCATGTGCTGGCTAACCAACCAGACAGATAGTGCCTCGCATGATGCCTCTTTCACTCCACTCACCTCCGTCCTCCATGCTGGTTGGCTAGCGACATAGGGTCTCTGGAGCAGGGACTTCAATTTGTTCTCATCTCGCGGAGTGAGATGGATCAGGGCTTCCTCTGGAACCCTCAACCTGACAAAATAGAAACAATATGTACTTCTTACACTAATGGATATTATATTATCCATATGTTGCTTCCTCTTTCTGCCTGACTACAAAGCTTTGATCATGCACAGCATATTCTCCATGGGTTAGAGTATGACGAGCAATCCTAACGACTAGATTCGACATCGACTTATGTGGAAACAAAACAACAAAAAAACAACTTTGCGGCCTTATATTGTGGACATATACTTAAAACCCAATATACTCTCACAGCAGTTCCTTTAAAGGGAAAAACAGTGAGGGTGACAGCAACTGAAACCAAAACAAACAGTCAGAATGTCGCCGGAATATAAGGCCAATTAGAGGCAGGAGGAGGAAGTAGGAAGTAGCGAGTGGTCGATCCAAACCTCTGGAGGTCAGAGGGGAGGAGGCCCAGCCACATAACACTGGGGACGGTCAGACTGCGGGCCTCAAAAGACATGGCCTGTGGAAAAACCCACACGCGCGCACGCCGCGGGCACGCACACAGACAGACACACACACACACACACAAACGTGGACAAAAGACTGCTGTAATGTATATACAAGTACATGAGTAAAGTGGCTCATTAAAGGGGTTATCAGACTAAACAGCAAAGATGATTATACAAAGATCACAGAGAGCATATTAACTAAAGCTTTTTTTTTTTTTTCACTGCCTACGATGTCACTTCAAATATTCCTGGACGGATGATCGGTCCGTTTTCCACTTAGGGAAGGCCATAATTACACATTGCTAGCGGAGAGACACTACACAGGCCACACCGGATAACATACAGTACAGGAATAACTGGCACGGCAGGACTCACCACTGATCCGTACTTGTAGACGCACATGATCTCAATGCCTGGGGAGGTCAAGTAGGAAGAGGGACAGACAGAAAAACATGCTGCAATCACCACTCAAGAGACGTGTAGCGGAACGAGGAACACAGGTCGAGCATTACGCACGTCTGGCCAAACGGCTGAGAGACAGGCGGGCTACTCCCGCCTGAGTACGAGAGAGAGAGAGCCGGTGGAAACAATTGTCAAGCCACTGCTTTGGTTGGGCGACACCTTGGGTTTAGGGCTGACCTAGTGGCACCTGAATGCTTACAGGACATTGGAGCAAACTGAGTACATGGGTAATAAGTGAAGTAAATAAACTAACTACACAAAAATGGGTTTGGCA
>JAODUK010012770.1:5000-28547 GCA_027564635.1 Typhlichthys eigenmanni | reverse complement strand
GTGTGCCAGATCTCATTCTGCTCATGCCGCCTTGCCCAAAGCTAGGCCCGACCATGGCTGCTTGCAGCTATATTTAGTAGTAGTAGTAGTAGTGGTGTTGGTTATCTCTTTCTTATTCATTCCTTAATGTGAAAGTATATCCTGTTGAGCCAGTGTATGCATTTTCCAGTAGAAAGGAATTCTAATACTTTTAAAATGTAAATATAATCATATGAACACAAATTTAAATGAAAAACAAAGTAAAAGATAAGACATGTTGAGCAGCAATTAAATTATAAATTAGAATAAGATAATTTGATATGTTAATAAACATAGCAAAATATGCCATGCAAAAACGAAATGTGTGACTGCACATTTTTATAAAGAAGAGTCAATATGGAATGTTGGACATGGACATCAAATGTGTAAATGTGGCCTACAATTTTATTGTCTCTCCCAATAACTGTGAACTGAAAAATGGAAACTATGGCAACGGATTGTATGTGTTGTGCCACCCACCTGCAGGTTCTTCACAGCATCCGAGAGGTGAATGAGAACCCGTCTGTACATGGCCTTATTGTCCAGCTTCCCCTGGATTCCATCCACAAGATGGACACAGAGAAAGTCACCAATGCTGTGGCCCCAGAAAAAGATGTGGACGGGTAAGTTCCATCAACTGGGTCGACTGTAGGTGAATGCAAAAGGGACAGTTGTCGTCTTGTTTGCACTGCATTTGAAACCAGCATTCCACAAACGAGCTGGGGCTTGGGGCTTACATTTCGGCTTCTGGGTAGTATACTATTAATTATATAATCTAGCAATAAGGAATATGTTGACATTTTGTGTAACTTACATTTGCATACATACATTTGTACATAATACAAGCACAGGATTTGTAGAATAGAAATTGCCTGGTGTGCGTAAAAGTGTCATTGACAGACCTCATTGTAAAACAAGTGTGCTATTTGGTGCAAACTGAAAGGCTGAGTAAAAAAATAATGAGGTAATTTTTAAAGTAATTAATACCCATGTTTATCCAATTGATTTTGGTCATCTAATGGATCAATTGCTCTTTATTACCTTAATTTTACACAAAAATAATACATAGTTGATTACTTAGTGGAGGCTATATTGTCACCTCGTATGTCTGTTATAAAAGACAGACTAGTGTAAATGCTGGGAAGTTTATTACCATGTGTGTATGTGTGTATGTATGTATGTATGTATGTATATAAAGACGGACTAGTATAAATGCTGGGAATCTTATTGTCACCCTGTTTGTGTGTGTACATCTGTTCAGAAAGACTGACTAGTGTAAATGCTAGGAAGCTTATCGTCACTGTGTGTATCTGTTCATGAAGACTGACTAGTATAAATGCTGGGATGCTGTCTCGTGGGGACCTAGGTGACTGCTTCATTCCCTGCACTCCAAACGGCTGCATGGAGCTCATCAGACATACCGGTGTGTAAATCATCTGTGAGATGTCAGCGACCCCACTCTAGGAAAAGGGTGAGTGTGATCATGTGACTGCTCGTCCACAGGTGTGTCTGTGGCGGGGAAGAGAGCAGTGGTGATTGGTCGTAGTAAAATCGTGGGGGCGCCAATGCATGACCTGCTGCTGTGGAACCATGCCACGGTCACCACCTGTCACTCAAAGACTGCTGACCTTGCCGGAGAGGTAAATTAACAACAGCCGTATCCAGACTGGACTCACAAGTCGTCACGCCCGTTGGCAAGGTCTCTCATACACCTGTCTAGCAGGGGGTTGGTTTTATGTGTCGATGATATGCCACGAGAGGCAAGTAGCAATCATATACGTACTGAGGTGTAAACGTTTGGTCGACAGGCAGACACTGCATGTATTTTGTCCTTCGCTGTCCCCCGTCCAGGTAGGCAATGCGGACATTCTGGTTGTCGGTATTGGAAAAGCAGAGATGGTGAAGGGCGAGTGGATAAAGAAAGGAGCCGTGGTCATCGACTGTGGCATCAATCACATTCCAGGTTGGCGTCCGTGCGCCCCAAAGCTTTTCTCACAAGGTCGATGCCTGTCCTTGGTGGCTTGTCGCCAGCAAAACCACTCAACACCACAGTAACCTTTTCCCGTGGTGTGTTTTAAGGCTGCTGACCGTAGTATTGACTTCATGCATTCTCCCTGTCTGTCAGATGAGACAAAGGCCAGTGGGAAGCGAGTGGTGGGGGATGTCCACTACGCCTCAGCAAAGGAGCAAGCAGGCTTCATCACTCCTGTGCCTGGTGGAGTGGGACCCATGACCGTGGCCATGCTAATGGGGGTAAGATGAGCCCCAAATTCACAGCAATACTTCCCATTTCATTCTACTCGTGAGAACTGGATGCCGCTGAACGTGTGTGCCATTTGTTTGTATGGTCAAAATTATTTGTTCCAAGGGGCTATAATACTGACCATTTTTGTTAAAGGCAACATGACTATGTAAGAGATAAAGAGCTTTTCCCCAGGTTCAGTTTTCCATGTTTTTGTCACAGTGAGGAAGAATTTGCATTCTTATGACGGCAGAATAAATTGTGCGAATTTAGTTGATAATATATTACAACTGTCTAGAAGGTGGCTGTATAAAAATTGTTTGCATTGGTGTAGTGTGTGTGTGTGTTTTGCATCTGTTTGTGTAGAATACAGTGCTGAGTGCAAAGCGTTTTCTAGAAAGCCATCAACCAGGGAAGTGGGATATATCCTACACCAAGCTCAACCTACAGAAGCCTGTGCCAAGGTTGGCCTACCTTTGCCTGTTTCACACCTCCCTGTTTTACACATTGCCTCTAGTTCAGAGAAGCATGTACTCTGAATATGTTTGCAGCAGGGTTTGTTGAATAATTAAGTGACACGCTCGCTCTCCCAACAGTGACATAGTGATTACCCGCTCCTGTGTGCCCAAGCCCATTGACACTTTAGCCAGGGAGGTGGGGCTGCTCCCCAGTGAGGTGGAGCTCTACGGCAAGACTAAGGCTAAGGTCCAGCTGAGCATCATGAAGCGCCTGCAGGCACAGCCTGACGGCAAATACGTGGTGGTCACTGGGTACGCGCACAGCTTTACCAGTCACTGTTTCTCAGCCTTGGTCTCTATTGTGTTAATATTGGTTCTTCTCTTAAGCTGGAACTACACCAAGGTGTGGAATAGCGTCTGGGAATTGCCTAGTGGCAGCCTAATGGGCAGTTTCTTCTGACGCAATTGTGCGTGGACGCTCGTTCAGATACATTTGAATGAGTGAAGTTGCGGGACTGCTGACAGCTAGTAAACGGCAAACCACAACACTGACACTACAATCTAGTAGCCTAGTGTTTGCGTTATCGCATGTAGTCGGTCTTTTGTTATTAATAAGTAGGCTAAATGAAGGAAAGACTAAGCTGGCGAGCAACACAGCGCATATCCATACTTCATTTGGTAAATGTGCTGTTATTGTCACATGTAGCGAAATTCATCCTCTGCATTTAACCCAGCCCTCAAGGGAGCAGTGGGCAGCCGCTGTGCAGCGCCCGGGGACCAACTCCGTGTTGAAGCCAGTGTCTCTGGGCAATGGCACTCTCTGGAGAGTTAACATAACATGTTTTATGATAATGGGAGAAACACAGACACGGAGAGAACATGAAAGGCCGGGACGACCAGGGTGGTTTTAGATTTCAAGAAAAGACTATTCCAGGAATTAACTTAACAGTTAATGCAAGCCTCTTTACCTTCGCCAAAACTGCAGTAAATAACAGAGACGAACTCTGCAGTTTAATGTCAGACATCGATGCAGTGGAACATAATATAGGCCTTCGGTAGAGCTGCGTAGCACGCCAACATTGAGCCTATTCACTCACTGCATTTAAACAGTAGTCTACAGAATGTGCAGTATGCAATCTACCATGTTGAAATGCAAACCGTAACAGTTTAATTGTTTTGGGCTGCTGGAAAAAATACATGTTCTAAATGTTGTCCATTAAGTTTGAGTATGTTTTTTATTTTGATATGACTGCAAGAAAGCCTGATACCTTTTACCTAGATTGGTGGAGATGCTAGCGGTTTCTATGACCTCTCGCTGCCAATATAAAATATGAATTGCTAGAAAAAGTTGATAGACCGTCGGGTTTCGGTTGCTATCAGCGGTCGGTGCAGCGGCTACACCAGAGCGACCCTGCGGTTTCTGTTGACATGCAGTCGCTCCCACATGCACGAGTGAAAGTCGCCGGGGTGTAGTTCCATCTTTAAGATGAGTTCTATGACTAGTCCACACACGTACTGATATCTTTTACATGACATAACATTATCTGTTTAAAAAACAAAACAAATCTCCATCCACATGCAAATGAGATGGCATACTTTCAAGCCTGTGAAGTTAAGCGCATTATGTAAACAAAGGATATAAGGCGCTCACTCTGACGTCAAACAAAGGAGATAACTCACGCGCGCAAGCTGACGTTACAAGCAAAAAAACGTTCCCTTTCTACACGTGAACACTGAATACTGAGTTTTTACACATCTTCGTCTTTAGTGATCGATGGATGCACTGTATACGTGTGGATGAAAGGCCAAGCTATGTATTTAAATATAGCCGCGTACGTATGGACAAGGCACTAGACTGTGTGTGCGTGTACTGAAACATAGTCCTGATAATGCTATTGTCTGCCCACAGAATTACACCCACCCCCCTCGGAGAGGGAAAGAGCACCACCACCATCGGCCTTGTCCAGGCGCTGGGAGCCCACATGAAGCTCAACGTCTTCGCCTGCGTACGCCAGCCCTCCCAGGGACCAACCTTTGGCATTAAAGGTCAGCACTGGACACTCTGGCAGCATGCCTACACAGTACATCCCTAGCTGCTAGTGCATGCTACATAAAGATCACATTAGCAGTGGACGTCTGGTACCTTGTCTACAGGTGGTGCTGCTGGAGGTGGATATTCCCAGGTCATTCCAATGGAAGAGGTACTGCACTGTATTTGCTTTTTGTATTCGTTCAAATTAGTGTGTGGTTTTATTATGTGAATTTATTTACTCCTTTTAAATCAGTGTGTCGATATTATCTCCATGTGATGGGGTGGGTTGAGAGTGCTGGTCTCCATTATTTCTGGACTCCTGGGTCAAAAAGATCTGGAGCCGCTGCTTTATTCCAGCCGATGTGTTTATTTCAGTTCAACCTCCATCTCACGGGTGACATCCACGCCATTACTGCCGCCAACAACCTGGTAGCTGCTGCCATCGACGCTCGCATGTTCCACGAGGCCACTCAGTCTGACAAGGTGAGCCTCTTTCCTCTGGAGTTCTAAACATTACCATTTTACTGACAGTCAGTATGCATTCTGAGTGATTATAATCTTTAAAAAAATATATTTTATTACATTGATTCTCTTTTTCTATTGTCAGGCATTGTACAACCGGCTAGTCCCTGTCAACAATGGCCAGAGGCAATTCTCCCCTATACAGATCAACAGATTGAAAGTAATGTTTGCCTCTGTCTAATGCAGGGTTCCCCAATCCTGGTCCTAGAGGGCCACTGCCCTGCATGTTTTAAATGTCTCCCTGCTCCAACACACCTGATTCAAATGAATAGCTCGTTATCAGGACCTATTAATGTGAATCAGGTGTGTTGGAGCAGGGAGACATCTAACACATGCAAGGCAGGGGCCCTCCAGGACCAGGATTGGGGACCACTGGTCTAATTGGTTGTTATTGACGACATGGTTACCATAATAGAAAAATTGCATACATACATATAATAAGCCCTTTGTGTGATGTTTAGAAACTAGGAATTGAGAAGACCGATCCCACCACTCTGACTGAAGAAGAGATCACCCGCTTTGCTCGCTTGGACATGGACCCTACCTCTATTACCTGGCAAAGAGGTATGAACACCATCATTCCAGTCAGTCCTTTTCTTAAATGACACCCCCAAGAGTCTGCATTTGCCAGGGTTTATGTACCTGTTATTAAATATGAGATTTTCCAGTGATGGACACCAATGACCGTTTCCTGAGGAAGATCACAATTGGCCAGTCGCCAACTGAAAAGGGATACGCAAGAGAGGTATACTGGGGGAGATTTGTTTACGTGGGTTCGGGGGGTTTCAGGGGGCTCCACAGAAACAGAATAACAATTAAGAGTTTCAGTTCATTGCTGTGTCCACCTTCTCGCTGGAATAAACACTATTCTTTCTATGATTACTAAGGTGTGTATTCTCCCCTCCTCCTCCCTGCCACGCCTCAGGCTCAGTTTGACATCACGGTGGCCAGCGAGATCATGGCAGTATTGGCTCTCACCAGCAGCTTGGAGGACATGCGACAACGCCTGGCCAATATGGTGGTTGCCACCAGCCGCAGCGGGCAGCCCGTCACTACAGAGGACCTGGTCAGTGGTCTGTTACCCACCCTCTTGTTGATGTTGGCAGAACGTAGCTCAGTACCGTGAACTCACTCGTACACTGTGTTGTTGGAGCTCTGCAAGACTGCTTAACATGTATCTAGAGTTTCTAACAGTGAACAGGTTTATATAATGCGGTAGTTCCTTTTGAGTAGTTGGGTTACAATACAACTTAATACAACGTGCATATGTTTATTGTTGTTCAGGATGGTGTCATGGATAACCTTTTGTTTTTGTTTTTGGAGAAACCAATGTTCTAAATGCTTTGTCCTTCTATATATAGGGTGTGAGTGGTGCATTAACTGTGTTAATGAGAGATGCCATTAAGCCAAACCTGATGCAGTCTTTGGAGGTAGGTAGCTCACATGGGCTTCATCACACACCAAACCTTCCAGGACAGTGGGGCCGGGGGGGTGGTGACTTGAGTGTTTAATTGTGTGATTGTGTCTTAGAAAGTGTACTTTAGTATTAGGAGCTACTGTACAGCAATTTGAGACTAGTCTGGAGAGGATAGACAATGTTTACCACTTATTGGCTGAGCTGTTGTTTTTATAAAAGATGAGAGAGCTTTTTGTAA
Organism: Typhlichthys eigenmanni; assembly: GCA_027564635.1. Taxonomy (NCBI): domain Eukaryota; kingdom Metazoa; phylum Chordata; class Actinopteri; order Percopsiformes; family Amblyopsidae; genus Typhlichthys; species Typhlichthys eigenmanni. The sequence goes on along the minus strand of JAODUK010012770.1, from coordinate 21,620 downwards.
GCTTGTGTTTCTGCTGTATCACTCAGCTGTCTCGATCCACAGGGAAACCCTGTGTTTGTCCACGCTGGCCCCTTTGCAAACATCGCCCATGGAAACTCATCCATCCTGGCTGATAAAATAGCCTTGAAGCTGGTCGGACCAGAGGGCTTTGTTGGTGCGTGGTGTGGCTAGGTTATGTGTTCATTATATGCTATGTCTGAACCAAATCACGTACTGTGTTGTTGCAAATGTTTTAGTGTGTATTTCTCTGTTCTAGGTTTTTAAATGCATAAATTGTGTCTTTCCCTTACAACTCATGTCGATGTTATTGTTCGTATTAGTGACGGAGGCTGGCTTTGGCGCTGACATTGGTATGGAGAAGTTCTTCAACATCAAGTGTCGGTACTCCGGCCTTAGACCCCATGTGGTGGTGCTGGTAGCCACTGTCCGTGCCTTGAAGATGCATGGGGGAGGGCCGACTGTAAGTCTCCAGGATATTCCTGAATAAAAAGATGACTAGTATCCTTTGCTTAAATTCCTTTCATAACACATTTGATTTATTAATGTTGCCTGCCATTCCTTTGTCATTTGTGCAAATGGTGTACTTTCTATTGGGACGGAACCTCAGGAACAGGTCAGTTAATGTTTGGATGCTTGCCTTGCCTTTAGGTGACTGCGGGGATGCCATTGCCCAAGGAATACATGGAGGAGGTAATATACCAGCTGCTCTTGTGTATACAGTATTGTACAGTAGTGCTGTTTCTTGTCTTATGCTTGTCTTTTTTCATTTCTGATTCAAGAACCTTGGTAACAGTTTGCAGTATATGTTTATCCTGGACAGGTGTTTATCCTTTAATCATAATTGTGTTTGTGTCTGGTGTAGAATCTTGAGCTGCTGGAGAAAGGCTGCAGCAACATGAGAAAGCAGATAGAGAATGCAAAACACTTTGGTGTACCTGTGGTCGTGGCTGTCAATGGATTCAAGTGAGCTATGCATCTTTGTTTTTTGTTTTTCTCGCACATATTACATCTGTAGATAAGACATGAGATAACGTCAAAAAGCTTTTTTCATGAATGGTTCATCTGCAATTGCAAAAATTATTATAAATCCATCTGAATGCGCTTTACGCGATGGTAAAAATGAATAAAATCACCAGTAATCAAATATAAATAAAAGGAGGGCAGTGAAATATAAAACACTGAAATACAATGCTAAATAGAATCTAATCTAGGCCTATTTATAATAACTAGCTACAGTATAAGTCATAAATACAACACAAGCTAGATTTTTGCATGGGTTAAAATAACAGACACACTTAGGAACAAATATTAGCTTCTCAGTTAGATGAAATGAGGATTGTCTGTCACATAGCACCTCGAGCTCTCTGGGGAGCGGTCACCCTACGTTACGGCTGCCGCCGATAATGCGGGGTAAAGCATGCAGTCCAAAATATAGAAATCAAACAGATTTCTATATTTTGGTGGCCTTGATATTCGAGGGCCCTAGGCGACTGCCTAGTTTGTCTCTAGCATGGGCCGGCCCCGCTCACGTACTTTGCCTTAACCCATCATGCAGGACTGACACTGCCGCTGAGCTGGACCTGATCTGTAGCCTGGCCAAGGCCGCAGGGGCATTCGATGCTGTGCACTGCTCCCACTGGGCTGAGGGTGGCGCTGGTGCAGAGGCGCTGGGTCACGCCGTCCAGAGAGCCTCTGAAACCCCCAGCAACTTCAGGTTCCTCTACGACGTGAAGGTACGGCCTCCGCTCTAGGACAATGTTGTTGCTTATTCTGAGAGTCCTGCAGGTCTTTCACCTCTTCATTCACACAACTGCACATTTAGACTAAAACATGAAGCATATTGGTAAAGGCACAACTAGATACTGTATGGAAGCAGTTACATGGTTGTGGTTATGAGACCTGCTTAATATTACTGACTGAAGTGGTGGCGTGTGTGTGTGTAATTCCTTTTAGCTCCCCATTGCTGATAAAATTCGAATGATTGCCCAGAAGATTTATGGGGCCGACGATATTGAGCTGCTCCCAGAGGCCCAACGCAAGGTGGAGCTCTACACCAAACAGGTCAGCACACCTGAAAATTACCAGGACACAAGCCTTATATTTACTGTGCGTGCGTGCGTGCATGTGCCAACGTATGTGTGTTTAACATTTTTCTTTTTTCTTTTAAACCTGTTTTGCAAGCCACTCCTACCACAACACAGATGAAAAGGCAGCAACTGTTTGCAAACATATTATGGTTTTAATTTCCAGTTCTATTGCTTTGTCTGTTCTGCTCTGTTTTCCAGGTAATGAGGTTTAAAGGTTAGGAATAGAATGGGTTGGGTCACTAAAACGTGCTCTCCTCCACTTAGGGATTCAGCGATCTTCCCATTTGCATGGCAAAGACCCACCTGTCGCTGTCTCACGAGGCAGACAAGAAGGGCGTACCGACAGGTTTCGTTCTGCCCGTTGGAGACATAAGGGCCAGTGTGGGTGCTGGGTTCCTCTATCCCCTAGTTGGCACAGTAAGAACAGTTTACATTCTGTCTGTCAAAAATGCTTTTAGAAATAGACATGGTGTATGTATGTTTTTTTAATTCACCAAATGCAGTTAGTGAGACATTTTATGTTAATTCATTAATATACCCTTTTTGTTCACGGTTAGGAACTGAATACATTTGGCATTGTCTGTGTTGCTGTAAGCATGTGATATTTGCATGTTGACTTTAAATCTCCATGAAACCCACACACACACCCACCAACTGTTTTTACAGCACAGTTCCTCTCTCTTTGTTCCTTCTAGATGCCCACAATCCCTGGCTTGCCCACAAGGCCATGTTTCTATGACATTGACCTGGACCCTGTGACTGAGCAAGTCAACGGGCTATTCTGAAGGGGCTCTGTCTGCACTGTTCACTGCTAAAGCACACGTAGGCCATGACTCCCGTTAACACCAAATTAAACTGAAGCCTGTGATGCTGTCTATAAATAGAATGATAATTTCTCTGCTTTGCTTTCTGTCTTGTTCTTTGTGTAGAGATGGCCTGTCACCCCCACTGAGTCTTAATCAAATGTGATGGGAGTAATAACTGGAAGCGCCTTCCTGCCGCCTGCCAATGTTTTTCTCCCACTTAGCTTCTGACATCTGTAAATAATTAATTTGCTTTGCCCGTAAGATCGCAGAAGGATAAATTAAAGTCCTTAATGAATCTAGGAACGGTTTGTCTCCCTGAGACTGTACGTGCCAGACATATTTTAGCAAAGATGAAATGTCTTTACTTTATTGTGCCCCAAAATTATACTGTATTGTCTATATTTTACATCCTACTGTAGTCAATCATGATAAATTAGATTAAAAAAAAAATATATATATATATACACACACACATACACATACACATACACACATTACATGACCAAGAAGCTGTCTTGACACTGACATCAAACCATGTAGTTTAGATTCTCCATTCTACACACAGGCACAGCACAATGTTGCTGTGCCTGTTTGAATGGATAGTATTAGCAGTTACTTTAAGCACAGACCTGACACTGCCTTCCAAATGTAATGTGACTGCCTTATTTATGAAATATGTCATCTATTTGTGCCTTAGGTTGGGGGCAGGACAAAATCTAACATATTTTCAATCTTGTCTAAAGTAAAACTGTAAAACCGTTGTTTTTTTGGAAATCCTTTGTGACTTTCATAAAATAAAAAGATGTATATCCTGTTTGTTTTTTTGTTGTTAGTGTTTTTGGTTTAGAGGTAGTAATGTGCACTATCAAGGGACTTAAGTTTGCATCAGTTTGTCTTCCAGTAGCACTCTATCCCTTTTTAAGGATTAATATTCTATGTGAAATGTAATAGTGCTATTCTCAGAAAATTACCTTTCTTTCTACTCCTGTGCTCTTCATATTTATGTATTTAAGTCTACATAGGGTTGTGGTAAGGAAATCTTTTGGCGACTAATCTTCCAATTCTGACACAGCTGGTGGGACCTTTTTGTCTGTATGCATCACAAATATTAACCCCATGGCCCCACTCCAAATTATTTATATATAACTAACTCCTATTAGTTTCTATGTTCCATCCATTCACTATATGTAAATCATAATTATTCTCATAATATATTAATTATATATTTTCTTATATTCGCTTACAACATGGGAGTGGCTTGCAATATCTTCACACTAACGTCAATCAATGTGTTGCCATGGAAACCCATGTGTAGTGACGCTACAGTGCTTGGTGCTGAGAATCAGAACACTGTTGAATGCACCAATGCGCATATATAGCTTGGTTTCCTCCACAACATGCCATGTATGATGAAGGGCAAGCTAAACGAATAGACCACAATTATTCTTACAGGTAAGACACGATTCTATTTAAATTAAGTTATACAGTATATCATTCTGAACTTGTAGCATTTGGTGTTTGCATTGAAGTTTATTTATCTATCATGTTATATGACCTGAATGATTTGTATCATAATACCTTCATAATATTGTAAAACATGTAATGTTAATACGCTGTTTAAGGAAAAGAGTTCTGTCTGTGTTCACTTAAATATTCCCTAATGTAATTTAGATAAAAAGTAATACATGATCTGAACAGCAATTTAACCATGCCATTGTGACTCATGGATGCACAGATTGTGTGCTGCAAATACATCGTACCAGATGGTCACCACAGTGTTACTGGACTAGAACAGAACAGTTCCCAACAGACAATAACAACAATCTTTTTATATTTGAAAATAAAATAAATGTATTCCCATTTCACAGATGATGGGCATTATGCATATCCTTTAAGAGGAAAGCTGTTGTGGACCAAGGATAACTATAATGTCATTCAAAGAAGACTCAGATGGACATGGTTCAGTTAAAAGAGGGCTTAGGAGGAAGCTGACAGGTCCACCACATCTGCTACTTGGCAAGTCAAAGACAAAAGATGACCCTGGAAGCATGGACAAGGGTTTTAAAGAAGGCAGCAATGTGCTGCAAGGTTCAGATGAAAGGACCACGCAGGAACTAATGCATACAGAGACTCAACAGTGTTTAGATGAAAGTATGGCCATCAAAGAAGTAACTGAAACTACTGGCATGGCGCCCTCTGCTGCACAATCTTACCGAAACACATTTCAACAAAGGCTCACTGCTTTAAAACAGGCGTTCTCTCCATCTGTTTGTTTCAGATGTACTAGGAAATCTTGTGAACATAAAGACAGAGCATATCATGCTGTCACCTTCTTTAACAGGCAAGCCAGGGACTCTGTGAACCTCAGTGATCAGGTGGCTACGGTCAATAGTGTTTCAGCCACACAAGCACAAAGATGCACATCCCCGGAGCATAGAGAAAGCATTAAAACCAAGAAATGCTGTCTCTTCAAAAGACTTTCTCCTAAATATATATCAGCAGTAAAATCCTTGAGCCCCGATGCTTCTGTACATTTTAATGCAAGGCCAAGGCCTTTCTGGAGACGAAAGCCCAAAAAGCCTTTTCCTTTCTTCCAGGAACATATCGGAGACACTCAAGAGTATATTTTGGAGGAAACTATTGTCTTGGCCAACAAACATGTTGACATCGGTGAGGACATGGCCCAAAGTCAGTACCTTAAAAATCTATTTGAATCTCATTGCCCTGAGACCCAGTCATTAATGGGTGATGTGAGCTCCTTAACATTGGAGCTCAAATGTGCTACTGAAACTATCATGACTTGTGACATAAATGCTATTGTCAAGCCTCCAAATATTTTAGAAGGGGCTTTGCTAAGGGATGAGGATATTCAGGTGATTCAGTTGTCCTTAGCGGACCACAGCGGTATCCAGACTGGTTTAAATAGATATCAAAATGTGGACATCCCATGTGAAAGACATCTGAACAGCCCTGATACAGGTGTGGACACCTCAGGGTATCCATCGGAGACCGGTTTATTGTTGAAACCAAGTCAGCAGAGTGCTGCTGGTATTGGCCCAGATCCAACAGCTAGTAGCAGAACAGGAATATCTAGAATTGTGACAAGTCATGGTGCTATTGGGGAGTGTTTGTATACAGACAGGTCTAATGATATGCAATCACATGGAACTGAACATACGACTGTTTGGAGCAGTGTCCCCAGCATGTTGCTATCTGGGATGGTTCACGCTGAAGAAAAAGCAGAGCAAGATAGTGAAAAAACTGAAATGTTTCTGGTAGAAGTGGCTTGCTCTGTTGTCCAGACTGCCATTAAAGATGCTCTAGATCAGGTCAGGGGTGAATTAATGTACTCTGTAGATAGCCTGGCTCAGTTGTAGTGGTTATCATGAATTTACTTTATGGGATCATTTCCTTTCACAAGCATGAAGTGTATGGTTTGTAAAATGCCTGCAGCATGCAATATATTGTAAAGTGTTGTTCTATTCAGTGAAACGGACAATATCCGCATGTGGAAATGAGGTCTTCTATGTTATTGACATTTGAGAACTTTGCAGGATATAGCCTACAATACGTCATCCTACTTAGATATGTTTTTAGTTTCATAACAATTGCTGCAAGTGAATGTTTGCACTCATACGACTGTGTATTTGATTGTATTTCTTGTTAGGCTACCCATTGGATTATAGGTTTACTTACGACTTGTGAGCTATTAGGAAGATATTTGCACAAAGGATTTTGGTCAAACATCCTGGTCTGTACAAAAGGTTGTGCACGTGGCCGACACCCTTACGTTTTCATGTATTAACATGACTAGCATGTTTTAAAAAGGGTGTGGTTTGCTGCAAACCTACACCAGACTCCTCAACGCTCTGGGCAAAACTATAGCTGTTTGGTATCTTACAGTGACACATAGGATGTGTTGTTTTGGAAATGCATAGTGATTCAGAGTGATTCAGTTACAAATTGGGTGCATGCCCCCAAACCTGAGGTCAACCCCCCTCCCTCTCCCTTACAGCACCCATGGATTTACATAACTTCTCTACTCATACTCATATATACACTATTGTGGACCGTAATTATACTCAAAGCACATTTTTACAAGTTGTATATTCTGCCTTTACTTACAGCATTCCCTGTATCACATCACATGTGTACGCCTGTTAACAAACAAACAGTCATGTCTACTTTGTTATATTTAGTTTATTTGGGATATGTAAAATATTTCAAGTTTTTTTTTTTTTACAGCATGAGAAATTACATGTCAATTTCTTAAATCATTGCAATAAAGTTGAATGGTTTCTTCAGGCAGCTAATGTCCACCTCAATGTCCACCTGCTGGTGCTCCTGGTCCTCCAGCAGCAGGTGTGCCTCCTTTTCCATGCTTGTCAGCATGACCATGCCCATGCCCATGGCCATGCCCATGGCCATGCTTGTCGCCATGCTTGTCGCCATGCTTGTCGCCATGCTTGTCACCATGCTTGTCACCATGCTTGTCACCTTGGCAGCCTTGCTTGTCACCATGGCAGCCTTGCTTCCCATGCTTCTTATCATGCTGCATGTGGAAATGGCCAAACGAAGACACATATCTTAGACATAGATAATTATATTACTATAATTGAATATCAGTTGTGTTGTCTAAAAGGGTCCTGAAAGGACTGGGCTACATTTTGAAATATGTCATGTCAAACGTTACATGTACGTTTGCCAAAATTCCCAACACATTCCCAATCAGATGTGGCCCCATGTGACATGAGCTTTAATTCTTCTTGCATAACACATTGTCAGTAAACTTGTATTCGAGTAAACTTTGAAGAGTTTAGGTAAAAAACGTTTAAGTCCATCGAAAAAAAAATTGCAATTTTTAGCAACTTAAAACAGCAAAATTAATTAGGTTTCCATATTTGGGTTCACTCGTTTAATCTTTATTACATTAAAAAGGCTGTGTGTCACTGAATCAAAAGTAATAGTTTCCAAAAACGTAACAAATTAAAAAAAAAAATATATATATATATATATAAGATGGACTTTGAGTTTTTTTGCATCTGAGCTCTTCATTTTATACCATTATTAACAATTTAGTCAACTTATAAAAATAATTATAAAAAAGTAGCCTATTATGATTTTGAGATGCATTACAAAATAGCATGTAATATGATTAACAAACTGAGGAATGTCTTACCTCACCAGCTCCTGTTTCCTGAGAAGATAAGAAATAAGTAAGATGTTTTTAATGTAATCAGCATAATGAGGAAATTCAAGACCTGAATGATCACTTGGGCTATAGGTCTAACTAATGTTCCATCTATCTACTACCAAATGAAGTGAACGACTTACTGGTGTGGTTGCTGTGATGAAGAACGGGAGAAAATGTCGTTTACATTTAGAATCAAGACATTCATTATTTCCTAATATTACTAATGTTTTAAATTGTAGGGTTATCATCTTAATTCGTCCCAGACTAATACATACCTGGATCACTCATTTTCTCAAGCCCTGATGGTTGGTAAAGAAAGTAGAAATCACTGTAGAATTCATAAAAATGTGTTATTCTGTTTGCAATAAGTTATGAACAACAAGCATATTCACACTATTTGTGCATAGGCCTATCAAATGTAGAAAGTATGTCTTACCTGCTTCAGATATTTTAAAGACGGTGTCGCATTCGTGTGTGCTGTCTGTATTTATAAGGCACTATCGCTTACTCTGGTCTACGAGATGAGGAATGTTAGCTGCCACACCCAATTTCAATGTCATGACAGGCCTAGACATAGTTTGCTGTTTATTGGTTGCATCAACTTGCGTGACAGCTTACCTTTTTTTTATATACATTTTTTTATAGCCTACTCCCAATAACTAGTAGGGCTACACAACATGTGACCCGCTGATAGTCATGGGCCAGACTTCAGACTCCGCATATTGTTGTGTAGCCTACTGACGCACACAAAACACAAAGGGCTACCGCGGTATAATCATATGCTGTGGGTGCTTTTTTCCATTAAAATAGTTATAAACGCTTTTCTGAATATGTTTTAAGAGTAGCCTATCCTTAATTTATAGTATTTCACCTGCCTGCTCTGTGCCCTAGATTATAATGAATCAATTCGTTTTTACCAGTTAACAATATGTGATTATATAAATAAAATGTACTTTTTCATACCGTGATCACTTTCTTTGATCAGAAAGTCACTTTTGGGCACGACACCGGCGTTCAGGTTTTGATGCGCCCCTATGTGTGCTGTTACGGTAAATCATAGGGAGGTTTTTCGTCATAGGAGTTCTGAGTAGAACTACGTACGCGGTCAGAGCAGGTTATCCACATTTCAACATCTAAACGTCTCAATTTCTATGGGCATAAAGACATCAAAAATAATAATACAGGAATTGTGGGCATATTTAGATAATAGCCTATAGAATACATGTGCATGTAGCCCAATATTAAAAGTCAAAAACTGCAGTGGTCTCTTTTACTCTCGGTTGGCCAATTATTTAATCTAACGACACTGCGGTATGCTCCATGGCACAAAATCTTTACTTTTTGTTTTTAGGAGCTGCGCTTGCATCGATCGTCGACACAAAATAGGCTAATCTATTTCATTGACACCACTTACAATTTACAATGCTTTGTAACAAAACAAGCCTCTTTAGCATAGCCTTACGCTATGCTATAGGCCAATGCAAAACATGGACAGACCTTTCAAGCATTAGGCTATATGCCTGCAGCGTTTTGTCTGTTGCAATGGATTGGCAATTGGTCTATGGGTGTGTGAAAACGCCATTTATTGTAGGCTATGCGATTAATAAGAGGACAGACAATAGAGTCTCTCATTCCTTTGTGGGATACACCCGAAATATGGCGTGGTTTGCCTCAAGCAGTAGCTTTTCATGAATTAGCCTTTTGGAAGATAAAAAAAAACTAAGCAGAAAACAGCAACCAGTGTTGAGTCACATTATTAACACGGGTTGAACTCGAGACAGATTTCAGATCGCGTGAAATATTTGCACAGGTAAAAGAGCAGAGGGTTCCACCTAGTGGACAATATTCAAAACTGTGGAATTATGGGCAGCCTAGTTGAAATAACGTGTGTGATGGTTATTTCGTTTTATTTTGATTGTGGAATTAAATAATCTTAATAAATATTTATTATTAATCTAATCTAACGATATTCCTTAATGAAATAATATGTTGTTGGTGTTTTTATAGCCTGCCCCAGCTCGACTAGGATATTGCCCTCAGATAAAAACATTTAGCTGGTAGGCCCATATTGTATGTATGCTCTGTGGTATGTGTCTAATGCCTAATGTTCAAGCATTGATTTATAAACTAAATTGCAGAGTCACAAGAGAATGTCTCGTTTACTTGTAGCCCTCCCCTGGGGCAGTCTGTTTTACTGCATGTCAGGAGGTCCTATCGCCTACATTCCTTTTGACACAGCTTCATGCCTTGGATGCACCCGCCCTACCCCACACCCACACACCCACCACCTACTTTCATTCAATTAGAAGCTGCCTGTGGTGCTCACAATAGTGGAGTTCTTTGACACTCACAAGCATTGCGGCTGTTAAAATGACAGCAGACATATGATTCTCTATAGTGGCAAGAAGACAGCCAACAGGGGTCAGCAACCATGGGCACACGATATTGTAACCAATGACAATAAGTGTGCAAAATAGTTTTGGAAATGTTGAAGCGCACGGTCATCACATGCCACATAACATCTGTCACAGACATCGGTAGCGGCGTGACCCGCTATTTATACGTAGTTTTGATTGACTTGCGTTGACTTGCACCGCTCACATGCAGCAAACACCCACCTGCCTCTGATTGGCTAGTAGGCTAGTAACGCTGCTGGAGAAGGATTGGTAGCATGTCAGGTTTATGTTTTCAACTAAGATGTGGATATTTTCATAAGGATGGCCGCCTTGCATCACACACTCATTTATAAATACATTGTCCTGATTGTGGGATAACTTTCTTTTTCATAGATGTATGCTGTTATGCATGTGCTTCCTATGAATGAAGTCAAAATTACAGATCCTGTGGATATTACAGTGTGATGTAATATCATAATTAAAGATAATGTTAATATGGCACACTGACTAACAATTAACATTTAAAAATGTCACTCAATCTCAATTATTACTGATGTTTTTGGACATTTCCACCAATCAATCAGCACAGGAATCATCATAGCAACCTTTCTGAGATATACTGTGTGTGTGTGCGCGTGCGTGCGTGTGTGCATGTGTTTGTGTGTGTGTCCATGTGTGTGTGTGTAGTAATGTACGTGACATGGTTTACATTCCACAGTCCACAATATTAGATTACTTATTGGGTCAAACAACATCCCTTTTGAGTAGCCACTTGATTTGAACACTTATGTGTATTCAATATTACTGGAATTACTTGAAAATAAAATGTATAGATATATACTGTATACTGTTGTCTTACAACGTAGTGAGTTTGTATTAATTTTTTTTAAATTCTGGAATGCACAGGAATGCACAATTCAAAATGAATGAAGGCAAGATATGTAATAAGACACAAGGCACCAAACGGCACAACTGGAAAGGCACTTATTAAACACCACAGGTTGATGGAGCATGAGAAGGGCACTATTCAGTATGATCTGAACAGAGAACCAGCAATGAAGCCTTCATTAAGGGTTCTCTGTTCATTATGAAGGCGAAGTGCAAATGGAATAGACTAGATGGACAGGGAAAATCAACATGTAAGCAATGGTGGGAGGGTTGTGGAGTGTGCGGGTAGAGGGAGAGAGAGAGAGAGAGAAAGAGAGAGATAGAGAGCGAGAGAGAGAGAGCGAGAGAGGGGGGGGAGAGAGAGAGAGAGAGAGAGAGCGAGAGAGAGGGGGGGGGAGAGAGAGAGAGAGAGAGAGAGAGGGGGCTAGGGGGTGGGTGCTGCTAAATCCGTAAACAGGGGCACTCTGTGCATGTGTTAGACATCTTGGCCAATTGCCCAACTTGGCTCATTGTAATCAAGGCATGATCGGAGAGTCCAGCAGCCCTCTCTGCCGCCTCGGCCGCCTCGCGCTCGGACCCAACCCATCGTCCACCGCTTACATGGACCTGAGACCTGTGAGTTCACCCCCCCTCCTCCCGCCTGTCTTCTCCTCTCCGTGCTCTCGTCTCCTTCTAGCCGTCTCTTTCTCTCGCAGTCTGTCTGCCTGGTGTTAGATTCCCTCCGCATGCTGCTCTCTGTCTCGGCTGCCAGAGATGTAGCCGTGGCTAAATGGAGCCTTCTATTCAGCTGGCTCTGTCCCCCGCAGTGACTCATGTAGGGGGTATAGGGACACGGGACCAGTCCTGGCTGTGAGACCCAGTGCTCCTCTGTGCTACGTTCTGCTATTATGCATATGTGTGTATCGGTTTGTGCGTGTGTGTGTTAACAATATGACCTGCCCCCTTTATTACACAGACAACCACAATCCTGCAAAGGAGATGCCCACCCCCCCTCTCTCCTCCATTGGCCAGTATGATGGAAGTCATACTGGGATAGCATTGGGATTCTCTGGCTAGTTATTAATGTGTGCTCCGCCATTGGCCGTGCTGATATTCGGTGTGGGCCGTGTCTTTGCCTTGCACCTATTCCTGGTGGCATGTCCTCATGGTCTGTTGTGTTTGGATACCCTGACAACGAGAAGCCGTACGGCAGCTCACCACTCCCCACCCTGCTGGCCCTGTGAGTGTATCCCAACTTAACGCTCACTATCTGTGGTTTCCTGAGGCTTTTAAAGAGGTTTCTAATGTAAACTGATTGTAGATTTGAGTTGGTTGTGGTTTTATTCCACATGTTGAGGTGAGAACCATGTGACATTTGTGGTAACTACACTTGGCCTTGTACATCTCACGGTTGTTTGAATGTCTGACATATTTTATAGACGAATGCCGTGGAATACTGTAGATTGTCCCTAATAAAAATCTTCAAGTGACTGAAAAGTGTCAGACATTCATTTCTGGGTGGTGTTGTGCCAAAGGACCACTGACGTCCTGTGTCTGCATGTGTATGCTAGCTGTAAGTCATTGTTCTGCACTCGGCTGACCATCACACGAGGCGCTGAGTATTCCCTTTTGTCATTGGAAAGTTGTAGACTAAACGATTGGCAGTTTTGGTCTTTTGCCTTTTGTTTCACTTGCCATTTACCACTCGTTTCACTCAGCTGTCAATATTTTTGGATACTTTGTTGTAGTTTATTTATACTTATTGATATGATATGATTTAAATCATATTTTAATCATAATATTAACATAACATAATGTTATGCTCTAAGTGTCAAATATTGCAACAGTTGAAACTGTTTTTTGCTGAATTAACTGTAAATAGCACTTTACAAGATATGCCCACCCTTGTTTTGTCTGTGTTTGAGCATATTCTGTTATTTGAGTGCTGGATAAAATGTTTTTCCATCCACAAACCCAGAATGTGTTTGATCTATAGTGTGCAGTGAGCACATAATCAGTGTGAGTTACATATATACACCCAAACAGCATGCGCTTGCTAGCAGCTATTGTTTGGATTAGGCTGACACAGCTGGGTTACAGTGATGTATTTGAAGATGTTTTATAGCACTATAGAACACTGGCTTATCAAGAGCCATAGCCAGGTACAGCCATGTTAGCCAATAGCAATTACTAAGAGATTACATGTTTTTTATTTATTTATGTAGAAATATTATAATCTGTTTTTATACTGTAATTCTAACCAGAATTGAGACATTTCACTTTGAATATGCAGTGGTCTTTCCTTCTTATATCTCCACAATATGACTTGGCCCATAATGACTTTGACTTTGAAGAGTCCTTATGTATGGCAGAGCTATCCTCTACATTATCCAGTGATAGAAGGCACTTGGCCTTGCGGTTATGCTGTGTACTGCTACAACTAAAATGTCCCAGCATAGACACATCTTCCAGAAGGACTAGAGTGACTAGGGCAGCAGAGCACAAGGATACATTAGGTAATAGGAATGATATTCCTATGGATAAGCCAGTCTCAAGATGTTCTATTGTGAATATATTTACACTTTGGAGTTACCTAGTACGGTCTAATCTTTATCACTCCACGTGTTTATGAGTTACTAAATACAAGGTTTACGTACTTTTTTCATCTTTGAACATTGTGTTCATAAAGACATAGACATTGTGTGTGTATTGTGATTTAAATTAATACATTTATTGACAGTAAGTGAGGAAATTAACAACTCTTTTGTGGGGACCCATGGAGGCTTTAAGTACGGGGCCTCTTGTCATTTGGACAGCCGTGTCCTGCTGACGGCATTGGGCTGTTCAGCATGCTCAGTCATATGTATATATATTCCCACTGTGTAACTGATCTACATAATGAACAACCCATCTGTGCGTGCTGACATGTATTCTGTGTTACCGTGGCAGCCTGGGGAACAAAGACAGGGACAGTATTTCACTCTTCTTTATCCCTAATCATGGCATTTATTTTTGTAACTAATTTGTTTACAATTTTACTGTTTTATAACGATTCTTTCAAATTCTGTTTTTGAAGCTTTTTAGCTGATTTCAAACAGTATGGAACTTTTAAACGCTCTACTTCATGTAGTAACTTCATTACCTTATTATTGGTCTACCATATTAGTATTATAAGGCTGCTGTAATGTTCCATTGCCCATTTCAACATTGTTGCAACTGTAGTTTTGGGGTTTGACATGACCTGTATATGGACACTTGTAGACACTGATATCTGACTGTGTTGATGGCCGGGTATGTTCTGTGTATCCTCCCAGACCCCCAGCGACACCATGCCCAGGAAGGATAATGAAAGAACCATGGAGTTGGACAAGAGGATAGAGGCCCTCCGCAGGAAGAATGAGGCGCTCATGAAGAGATACCGGGTCAGGACAGCATCACGTGCACAGACAGGGAGGGCATGCGGCTTTACAACTATAAACAGATCACTTGTAACGTCTTGGTTCAGGAATCAAATGAAAGAAATGAATTCTTCTATATTTCTCAGACAATTGAATATATCACTAGCAAACCTGCATACTAAGGATTTGGCCTTCTTCATGGAGATTGTGTTGCTTTTCCACCTCACCCTAGCTTATGGTTTGTGAAAAGCATGATGGCTAAACTGCATTCTTTTGTTTATTATCCTGTTGCTCTTCTGAAACCGGTATTGTTGACTTTAAAACATGTTGAAGGATTTGCATGGTGACTCTTGGTATTTAGTTTGACAAGCAGTGGCCGATGGAAAAGTCAGTGAATTACAGATGCCACAAACGTTTAATATTTTTGTTACACCTGAATGCTGCAGCAGTGTCCTTTTTTGAATTAAGCCGTTTCATGTGTTCATCTGTTAAACGGGTGTGTCGATGCAGGAGGTGGAGGAGGATCGGAAGAGGGCGGAGGATGAAGGAATGGGCCTGCCGAACCGGAAAGGCAAAGCTGATGACCTCACTATAACCATCAGCAAGTCCACCAGCGTGAGTGCTTCAACTGTGAAGTAACTCGGACCTCAGCGAGACAATATAAATCTAGACTAAACTAGTTCATGATCTCATATGATAAGTGTCCCAATAACCACATGACAATGTTGCATACTGTATAAAAGATTTAACATGATCGTGTTTGCTTTGCTACGCAACAGGACACTCGTGTGGTAGTGGCAAAAAAACCCAGCACTGGTGGTTCACCCACCGCAACTGGCCAGCAGGAGTCTGGGTCTGACAAGATGGGAGAGGACCAGCAGACAAGCTTGGGCCAAGGCTGCAGGAAGCAGCTAATGGTCACCATGGCTGGAAGAAAGGTTGATATGGTTACTGTAGTTTTAAATGAGGGTAGCTTTCATGTGAAATGGAAGGAGAGATAGCATTAGCAAATGCCAAGGATAGCACGGTACAAAACACATTTCTTCATAATCAGCATTATATTAACTAGAATTTATATCTAAACTAAATAAGACATCTTATTTATTCAGAACAATGTCTTTAGAGTACACAGTAACCTATAAAGTATTTACGAGAACCACACGCACACATGCGTCTAATTTGAAAAATAGGCAGTGGGTTTCTTTCATCTCCTTCCACTGTCCATACGTGGTAGTGCGCTGGTTGGCCTTTGCATCATTTACATGTACATGCTCTGTGGAAGCCTGTTGTACACTTGTGATGAATTGCCTCGCCAGGGTAAGAGGGTTGTGTGTGAGAGAGCCGAGAAGACGCCGGGCGTCCCTGAGGAAGGACAGGAGCCGCGCACTCAGTCTGCAGAGAGAGTGAAGCAGCCCGGCCACAGCAGCAACAGGGACGCGCCACAGGTTAGCTTCAAGCGCTGCGGGCTTTAACACCGTAGTGTTCCCACAGGTCACAGGTGAACCAGACACAGGTTATGTGGTTTAGGTAGCAAGATTTAATGAATAGACACATACAAGACTCACCGGTACAGCAACAATAGCTAACAAACACAGGGTGAAACAGAGGCCTACATATATGGCTAATTAGGGGAGTGGAAACCAGGTGTGTGAGATGACAAAACAAAGAGTGAGTCCATTGTTTTCACAGGTAAAAAACAAGGATCAAAAGTCAAGAACTCAAGAATCACTTGTTTGTTCCACAAAGTGGAACATTTCGCTTGGGCATCACCCCTGCTACAGCTGAACAAGAAGACATACACTTTACATGTACATATACGTATGTCATACACAATGTTAGTATAATAATTAATATAAAAAATTACAACAGACT
>JAODUK010012770.1:0-2500 GCA_027564635.1 Typhlichthys eigenmanni | reverse complement strand
GAGCTGTTGCTAATGGCAACATGAATTCTCAGTTCCACTCAGCAACTGGGAATGCACCTGACTTTCCCTACTGCATGCTAAAAGCACAAAACCCTCCAGACTGTTGCCAGTTGAACACAATTACACTATTTTTAAATCATCTTTAAAGGCACACTATTTCTAGTTCATATTCCTTTTTGATGCTATGGGCAAAAATTTATTGTTTATTTTCTGTTATGCTATGCTATGTTATGCTATGAAATTGTATGTTGCGAGTGTTGTTACCTCCTTTGCATTAGGCAAATGGGGGACGGGCTGCATAAGCAAGAATCCCCTGACTTCTGGGTGTGCTATCTGCTTCTTGGGGTGAACTCTAGTGATCCCATCACGCCATCTTTGACTATAATGGCGTTTGTCCACTTGAGGGCAGTGTTGGACCGTCAGTGTTACAGTGGATGAGCTTCATTGCTGTTGGTGTTTTATAGGGACAATAAACACAAGACCTTTTCACTTTTGCAGCAGCGTTCAATCATTTGATGAATAGCTGCAGTGTCACTTCTTCTCCCGCTTAAATCTCTGTCTCTGTCCCCTTCTCTGTCAGGATGAAGTAAGACACGTCCAGAGGCACACTGAGAAGCAGCAAAAGCATCCAAATCCTTGTCAGGTATGGTCAAGCACAGACAGTCACATACTCTGTGGCAACATGCAGCATACAGGTTACGTAGCATGCATGGATTTCAAACTGTTTTTGTTTTATTGAGAATCACATTTTCTTTTCTTTTTTTCTATAACCTTTAATAACATGATTAATGTTTTTTTTTATTTTGTATTAGTTATGTAAATATATGCATTATATCATGCTATTAACAGATGTGTTTCATAAAGGCTGGTTTGTGGCAGCCTTTCTAAATTCTTCCTCTCTTGACATGGTTGTTGTTGCACTGTCTATGAGCAAGCTGTGCTGGAGCAGCCCAGAACCACCTGACAGATTAGTCGTGCCATAAACAGGCCCGATTGGGGAGGTAGAGAGGACAGGCTTCAAAGAGCCCTATGACATCTGATGCTGTTCATGCCTCTCTCTCTCTCTCTCTCTCTCTCTCTCTCTCTCTCTCTCTCTCTCTCTCTGTCTGTCTGTTACCTTGCTTGGAGGTTAACACCATGCAGTTGTGGAGTCGTGGAGCTCAAGATGGGAAGTGCAGGCAGTGCTGGCCTGGGTTTTGTTAACTGTTTTGGTTAGCAAATGTAAACTTTGTTGTCAGAGCTAGGCGAGACAGCACAGTTTGTAGAATGAGCTCAGTACGTTTCCGCTCTCAAATGATGCTATCAATTGTGACAATGCACTCGTCGGTGTCATGGCGACTACAATAAACACTTTAGTTGCTCAGCTTTGGCCTGTGACTGTTAAGGGCAGTGTGAGGTTCTGTCCTCTTGGCCCCTGAAACTCATCCCAGGAGAACCCTTGAAGGTGAGAAATGAATGGAAGCACTAATTAGCACTGGGGCAGCGGGAGACAGCCTGTTAGAACATGTGAGCCATGCCCTCCCATGTGACACCATCAACCAGGCCTAGAGAAGAGTGGAAGGACAGAGAGGATGGAAAACATATGAGCCCGGACGCCATGCCCTCAGGTGCTCCCTGAGTGAAGGAAACATGTTTACCTTCGTGTGATTGGTCCACGCCTAGGAAGACAATATCTAACGCCATCATAGCCCAGTTTCTTATTCACACTCTCTCTCTCTCTCTCTCTCTCTCTCTCTCTCTCTCTCTCTCTCTCTCTCTCTCTCTCTCTCTACATCTGTCCTGTATTCATGACTGCTCTGTAAGCCTATTTCCTAAATACCTGTTTTTACTTTTTTTTACACCGGCTGGGTGGCTGCTGTGCGTTAGGAACATTACTTTTTTCCTAAATGTTTCATGGTTTCTACTGGCAGCAGCATGTTGTCTCTGGTCACCACACACACACACACACACACACACACACGCGCACACACACACACACACACACACACACGGAAGCACTCTTCTTGTAGAGTTAATTAAAGTTATTTCTTTGTATTTTGTCACTTTGAGCTCATAGCCTACAACTCTACGTCCCCTTTAATGTGTTAAACAGTGAATCTCAGAGCTCGGCACAATACCAGACAAGTATTTCTCAAATAAAAACACTATGAATATTATGAGTCAGTCACATGATATCATCTATTATTGTTGTATGTTTCTTTTCTGATTCACTTCCACCCTTATTTAACCACCTGCCGCTCATTGAACACCCACACTGCTTTTATTATTAAGTAGCTGTTGATGATCAGCTGTTGTTTGTCAGGACCACTGCTACTGTTTCTCTGTGTAGTGTTGTGCACTGTGTGTAACTGGCTGCCACCAGAGCCATGGAAAAAACAGAATTACGCCAACGGCAGTTTGAAATTGTCAACGGTCACGTGGTTCATGGAGAGGCAAAACCTAGGGCAAAATAGTTCCAGGAAGTGCTTGGTGGGTAATTAGAATATATCCATACATATAT
>JAODUK010012759.1:10470-28550 GCA_027564635.1 Typhlichthys eigenmanni | reverse complement strand
TGATTTTAGGTGGCGCATGCGCACTTTCGAAAGGGTCACTGAATTCGGCAGGACACAGAATTAGGCGTAACACCTGGACAATCGCATGACAGGAGGTGTTGTGTGCGCGCAGAGGGAACGCGCGCAAGAAGTGGGAATTTCATTCCAAGATTGTGCGTACTCAAAGTCAGGACTATAGGTTATTGCTGAATTGGCAATTGGTTCTTACTTTTTTAATTAAGCAGGAACGTTGAACAACTCTGAGTTGTTTTTTGCGCGCAATATGGACCTTAACATGTGATTATTTTCAAAGTCTGAAACGTGCGCCACCTCTAAGCAAAATATGTATGGTTGTTTTTAACAAATTATTAAACGTGTTGTCTTAAAGGAGGAATGGGTCGTAACAGTGGGAAATGTTTGTTCCTTCAACGACTTATTTGGGCGCTATTGTGGGTGCCGTCGTTTTCAGAAGTGTACAACCTTACACTCTCAGTAGAAGAGGGTTTACCTGCAAAAACTGTTGTTGGAGACATTGGAGCAGGATTAACCACGCCAAGTACTGGATTTTTCATCTCAGAAAGTAGAGATTCGTATGTTTTCAGTGATCTTGAAATAGACACAGACACTGGCATAATTTCTACAGCCAGCATTTTGGACAGAGAGAAAAGAGATAAGTATGAATTTGTGGCAGCTACTTTTTCAGGGGAGATGATAAAGGTAAAAATAGTTGTAAAAGATGTGAATGACCACTCTCCTTTATTTTCTAATGAGGATATTGACATAGAAATATCAGAGTTAAGTCCTCCTGGATCTCGTTTTGAACTCGAAGGAGCAAAAGATGAGGACGAGGGTGAGTTTGGAACCCAGGGGTACAGAATCACTGAGAATGAACCGGGGGAGCTTTTCAAGGTGGAACATCGCAACTTCTCAGACAACCAGTTTAACCTGGACCTGATCTTCACTGCTAGACTGGACAGAGAGGTAAGAGAATCCTATACCCTTACTATTCAAGCATTTGACGGCGGCGTCCCATCCAGGACTGGGTTGCTTCGGGTGAACATCCACGTACTGGATGAGAACGACAACCCACCTGTGTTCAACCAGACGGAATATCACGCCCTGGTGTCTGAGGACACTCCACTGATGCACACCGTGTGTCAAGTGAGTGCCACAGACCCCGACCTAGGTGACAACGGCCTTGTCACATATGAGATAAACAGACGCCAGGGCGATGCCAACCAGATTTTCTCCATCAATGACACCACTGGGATGATATATGTCAATAAGCCGCTTGATTTTGAAACCCAGTCCTTCTATGAATTGATCGTCACTGCCAGGGACAACGGCGCTCAGCCCGAGTACAGCAGTGCCTATGTGGGTGTAAAGGTACTGGACGTCAATGACAACAGTCCCGCGCTGAACGTCTTGTTCCTGGGCGAGACGGGGGAGGCCGTGGTGTCCGAGGGAGCAGGCGTTGGGGAGTACATCGCCAGGATATCGGTGTCCGACCCCGACCACAAGGAGGCCCGAAAGGTCACGGTCTCTCTTGAGGGCGGCGGTGGCCCGTTCGCCCTGAAACAGACGGACCATGTCCTGTACGCCCTGTGTGTCGACGGTGAGCTTGACAGGGAATCCAGCGACCTCTACCAGTTGAAGTTGCTGGCCTCAGACCACGGTAGCCCACCGTTGAGCGCGGAGGTCACCGTGGTCTTGAGGGTCACAGACGTCAATGACTGCTACCCGCTGTTTGAGACGGACACGCATACGGTTCACATTGCAGAAGATGCTCCCCGGGGGAGCTCCCTCATCCAGCTACAGGCCAAAGATGCAGATGAGGGCGTCAACGCAGACGTCACTTACTCCATCGTCAGGTCCGGACAGGACAGCCAGGTGTGCATTGACCCAAAGTCAGGCGTGGTCACCACAGTGGACTTCCTGGACAGGGAGAGGGAGGCGGAGGTCCGATTCCTGGTGGTTGCGGTGGACGGGGGTGACCCAGCGTTGACCTCCACGACTACAGTCACCGTGGTGATCGAGGACGTCAATGACAACGAACCGGTGTTCCAGCAACAGCTGTACAACGTCTCCATTGCGGAGCACACCCAGATCGGGAGCTGCTTTTTGCAAGTATGTAGGGGAAGTTTGTCTTTGTTGTGATTGACAAGTCAGATTAGGAATGCGCTGAATTATATAAATAGAGCATTTTTTTCCATACAATTCTATATTGTACCTTTTTAGAAATATAGAGAATTTCACACTACATTTGGTTTTCTACAGGCCTATCACATGACACAGAGAAACAGAGACATCTACTATCTCTGTTTCTGTTTCTTCTATATTGATCTACATCTCTGCCTCCATGCCTCTCTTTCACACATCATTGAAAACGACCCTTTATTCTGTCTGTCCACAAGACCATCATTGTTGTCCCTGGCTGGTCCAAACACACTGGCCAACTATTGGATTGGTCCGATAGACGCCTAGTGTCACCCTGCTAGCATGGCACAAGCTGAAGCCCATTACAAAAGAAGCCTTAATCACTAAAGCCTGAGCTCTAAACATAGATGACACGAATACAGGCCTATAGCAATGTTTACTCTAATGAGAGGAAGACCATAATAAGCCTATACAAATGTTTTGCTTACATTTATTTATTTATTTATTTATTTATTTATTCAATCTAACAAATTCAAAAAGAAATTACAAAATAGGACTAACATTGTTCAAATGTCCATGTTTTGTGGTGCAAGGAAATGGAAATACACATACTTGTGATGATCTTATATAAGCAATACTGAATGGCTGTCCATGCACTTATTTATAGGAGGCTGTATGTTAGGCTACACAGTAATTTGGCATTTATGTTCAATAAGTCAGTAATGCACACTGAGTAAAGCTTAGATGTGTTCTTGTGCAGTCATTTTTATTAGTTAGTTATTACTGTACTGCATATCCATGTAAATGCTTTTGTTAGTGCACTTATGCACATGAGGTGTTTTTATATCAGTAGATAATGGTAGGTTCAAAGATACGTTTGCTGCTCCCTGTCATTTTATTCAGGCCTTCACTGACTCTTAAACTTCCCCTTTGAGTGTTGAAAAGTTCAAGATGATATCACTTTTATGGCAGGAAAGCAAGACCTCTAACACGTGTTGGGTAAATTATATCTATGTCCGTGGTATAACTATAGGACACACCTACAATATAAACATTTGACCATTCAGATAACAACAGTTCGGAAATGGTTGTAAAACCACTTCAAAGAGTTGAGGAACTTTCTTAACTTGGCTGTTTGGTTTATTGCTGTTTTTCAATGTGGTTGCATACAATGATCATACAATTTCCTTACAAAAATCACATTATTTTTATTTTTTCAATATAATAATAATGATAATACATTTAATTTGTAATGCACTTTACATTTGAACAAATCTGTGCTATATGGTAATAGCGGATGCTTTTATTGAAAGTAATATATAATAGAATCGAGGGCTCAAACCCACGACCTTCTACACTGCAGTATAAGGGAATCAAACATGCTGAACACTAGTCTAATCTATGATGGATCACACATGTAATCTGAGTCCTACGGATGTTTTACCCAAGCGATGAGTTCAACCAACCACTATAGAATATTCTATGCTGGAGCAAGGTCAGACATCTTAATTGTATATTGAATGTCATTCCAATCCACTCCATCTAGTTCAACAGTATATTTAACTCATACAATTTAAATGGCAAATACAAATCTGATATTAATCACACCTTCCATAAGCAAATACGTAGTAATCACAAAGCACAGTAGTAGTACAGAATAGCATAGCTAATGACATAGTAGAATACCATAGCTAATAACATAGTACTAGAATATCATAGCTAATAACATAGTAGTACAGAATAGCATATCTGATAACATAGTAGAATAGCACAGCTAATAACATAGTAATAGAATAGCCAGCTAATAACATACTAGTACAGAATAGCATAGCTGATAACATACTAGTACAGAATAGCATAGCTGATAACATAGTAGAATAGCATAGTTAATAACATGGTAGCAGAATAGCATAGCTAATAACATAGCATACGTTATACGTGGCAAGTATAGACAAATATTGCCAACGTGGATTAAAGCATTTTATGATGCCACAGTATCACTGAAGGTGATTGTGTCAGGGTGCACATTGTGAACGTTACTAGATAATCATTAACAAGCAAGTGCTTAGATGAAAACATTGTCAGAACAGAATCTGAAACAAAGGCTTAGTTACTGCTCACTACAATTCACAATCACTACTTAAATCCTAAACCCCCAAATCTGAAGAAGCTCCTTTTTTCTGGACATTTAAGGCTTAATTTGAAAATTGCTTAACTGATATTTAAGTTTGATATAAATACATTTACAAGCATTGGAATATGAAAACTAACCATAAGGAAATATTTAGTTCAGAGTTTGTCCCAATGTCCCAAAACAAGCTATAATGCAGGATAATATTAAAATTGAAATTGATCTAATTTATCATATAAAAACGTAAATTATTCCATTATTAATATGTTATACTATTTTTTTGACCAAAGCTGATTTTCATTTCATGCTAATGAGTGTTGTAGTTTAGGCCATTAATACAGAAATTAAACCAGAGTTCTGCCTAATTGTTGAATTAAACAAATGTTTTTTAAAGAAATAATAGCCTGAGTAACCATACAGTATGTTGTTAAATTAAACTATTCTACATCCCCTCAGGTTGTTGCCACAGATGCAGACAGTGTTGATTTTAGCACACTTCAATACTCGCTGTCCGACTGCTTCGACACAATGGACACACACCCACTCTTCCACATCAATCCAGAGACAGGAGAACTGTGTGTCTTGCAAGACATTGACAGAGACACAGGGCACACGACCCATGACATACTAGTCAAAGCTGAAGATCCAGTGAGTGTGTTTTATTATTCATTTATATTCTTTTGATAGGATCACAGTATAATTTGTTAGCAATTAATTCAGGTAAAATTGACCCCTTTCAAATTTTCACAAATATAAATAATACAAGCATAATTTCTTTCAATCTGAAATTCCATGGCCTTTCATTCCATTGTATTTTATGTGAGAAACATGTAGAGGAAAACAAAATAATGTATTAGTATTCTACAATGCCCCCACACATTTATGTCCTTCAATGTTAGGGTCAATTTGACCGAATACACCCAGTTTAGACATAGTTATATGCCTGAGACACAAACAAACAAACACACACACACAGACACTTACACCCCTATGCTTACACCATAGAACTAAGTTACATTGTTACAATCCAAGCACTGAGGAACCACCAAATATTTTTCCCCCACTTACACATTTTTTTAATGTAAATTCTTATTTCTGCAGTGCTTAACCCCAATAATGCTGGGTCAATTTGACCCGAACAGTTCCAATGGGTTCAAAAAGTGAACATAATACAAGGGTTAAACCGTTTGATTATAAACATAAATAAATGGTTGGTTCTTATTTATATACATATGCATCTATATATCTCACGCTTTAATCCCCAGGGAGGACTAAGCGCTCAGACCTTTGTGCACATTGAGGTAGAGGATTTGAACGACAACACTCCAGTATTTAATCCAGATCAGTATGCCACCAGCATCAGCAGCCACGCCCAGCCTGGCACGGAGATCCTCCGCGTTGTCGCCACTGACCGAGACTCAGGACCATTTGGACAGGTCACCTACGATCTCCTTCCTGGTGACCTGTCCACTATGTTTGCTATGGATAGAAACACAGGTAAATAAAGCTTAGATTATACTTATGTGTGTCAAACAAATGTGTCAAACAAATTAAAGCTGCATACACACAGAGACTACAGCTTTTGGTGAGATTCAGCAGGTATAGGTAACAATATAGTTATCAAATATCAAAATGGGAAATACTGCACACTCCAATTTCATACACTGTCATTATTAGTGTTAATGATAGGCCCATTCTCCAAACAAGTGAATACAATTAATTACATAGAAAACCACAGACAACTGTACACTATTTAAATCTATGCAATATATAGTCAAGTCATATTTAATAGATACCACGATGGTATAATAATACAAAATAACACACAGAACATAGTGATCATAATCACAGTATACAATATATATCAAGATAAAATATTACTGTAACTAATAAACAGATTTGAATGAATATGTTAGGATTTTAAACCTTAATATGTAGGCTTCATGTTTAAGTAATAGTTTCTATACCATCTTTTCTAGATAGATAAACCATCTCAATGCCAATAAATGTAGTATAGCAAAGTCACTTCCCCAAGGAATTTTTATTTTTGCAGCAAATCTTCCTGTGATGTTCATCAATGTGTATATTTACTGTAAATTCCTACATGTTCTTCTTACACAGGACTTTCCACACGGTCACATAGATAGGGGAGAGCACTGACATTCAGGAAGATCAGGGACTGTGATCTATAGTAGTGAAGTATAACACATACTACTATTTATTAGTGTTTGCCCTGAGCTGTTCAAATCCTCTCTAATTGGCATTAACTCATATAAGCCCTTTAGTGTGTGGACACTAATCATGCCAAAACAATAGGCAGTAGGCAATTGAATCAGGGTTCAGTACTACAGCATACAGTAAGGGTTAGAATATGTTAAAAAGAGGCAATCATTAATGCCATGTTAGTGAGAAAAGACATTTCTTAACATGTTTTGAATGATATATTGAGATACATTCTACGTAATGTCACAATTTCTTTGAAACATACTACAGTACCACTGTTTCTGAAATACACATTTAAATGACAGTATTATTACATTTGTTTGTATAGTAATGCTTAACTGACGTAAAAACCAGCATTAGTATTGACCATATATCTGTACGGCGCGGTGGGGGGGTATAGAACCAAGGGGTCAATACTTAACTATAACTTTAGGCAAGTTATGGGCAGCGCCATTTTACAAGTTGATTCCAAAAGCGAGTGTTCCCCATTGACTTCAAAGCCATTATACTTCTTTAATCGGTGGTTGCAATAATGTTTTTTTTTCACCATAAGATCAAATATTTAAGATTATGTCACAGTAAGCACAACGTCCATCGTTGCCTTGAAATGATATGTTTCTATTAAAAGCGATTGTCTCTAGTCAGCCAACGAGAGCCTCAGCGTTTAAGCCACGAACCAGCAACTGCTGACCATGACCCTGCCCCTCCAGGAGCGCTCTCCCTGTCTTCCACCCTGAGCCACCTGGGGGCTGCCAGCGTCAAGCTGTCCATAGCGGCCCAGGACAGTGAGGGTCTTCCCGCCGCTCACCCAGCAGAGGTCACCATTAATGTGGTCCACAGTGCCCAGGCCCCAGCCGTCTTCCAGACGTCACGCTACGCCTTCACCGTGCCGGAGGACGCGGCCCCCGGCACCACTGTGGGCGTGGTGGAGGCTACCAGCCCCGCCAGTGAGTATATGTTACATGGGCTATCTATGTATGTATGTATATGTGTGTGTGTGTGTGTATGTATGTATGTTTTAAGACACATCCATTTGGGGAACCATCTATTGAACGGATTCAAGAGGGCAGGCGCTTTCAAAAAATACTTTGCATGTGATTGGACAAACCTGTGAACCTATGCTATCCACTCTTGCAGGAGAAAAGTCGGGAGAAGAGTGGAAACATATTTTCCATTGGGAAAAGCCTTTGCTCTTCTAATAAAACCGACGCTATATTATTATCTCTAGAGGTTTTCGACTCGAGTTGTTTTAAATTTGCCTACGTCACACCTAAACCACGCCCGTAGCGAAACCACGCCCGTAGCTAAACCACAACGCTGATTGGCAACACACTAGGTTTACCGGCCGGAATCACCTCGATTTCCAAGCTCTCCAGAAAAATGGGGATATTGTTTTTTTTTTTGAATGTGCTATAGAATGTGTAAAACGTTGTCCCTGTGAAAGCAGACCTGCAGTGTGATTTGTGTATTTGCAATTTGTGTGGGAAGAGTGTGCTGTCTCCTTTCAGATGAGAATACCTCTTTTCATGGATTATCCTGTCACACATCAAGTCATTGTCTCCAGAGTCCCTCCCCCATTTTAGGGTTGTCTAACCAATTAGCAGATGAACTCTTTAACATAACCCCGGAAAGGTTAGTGCTCTGTCTTTGCTGAAAGGGATCAGGTGCTTCTAAATACCCTGAAGCTGCTTTAACTGCTCACAGTCTGTTACACTAGAGTGTAGTTACTGTACACAGAGGGCAAAAACACATAGGATTAAAGGGGCCCCCTGAACTGTAATTACTTAATTACTTAATTACTTAGTGTGTTTGTGTGTGTGTGCGTGTCTCTCTCTCTCTCTCTCTCTCTCTCTCTCTCTCTCTCTCTCTCTGTGTGAGTGTGTGTATGTGTGTGTGCATTTAAAGCCTATGTAAAGTCAAATTACATTTGTAAGTATCCTACACATTAAGTACGAAATAAATGTAATCGCACCGAACACCGTGTTTTTGATTGGCTCTTTCAAGATTGGTACCGCAGATAGCAGATATCAGGGTGAATCTGCTACTTTAAAGCACAGCCCTGCCCAACTACACCAACCCCCACAGAGCAATAGAAATCATACATTAATGGAATGAAACATTTGAATTACACACATAACTGTATGTTTACAAGGTAGTCAGCGATTGTACGCTAATACCAGGGGCACAGTAGGATGGGGGATGTCCACTATAGTCCACTATTCAATGTCCCACCCTCCTTGGGTGTTGCTATAGGCATGCCCTGTAAAGTAAGCTATTTGCACCTGACATGTTGGCTAATGGTGTTTGATAACAGTTAGATATATTCCAATGGAAATTATTTCTCAAATAATAGTTCTTAAATATCAGAGAGAAGAAGACAGAACTACAAAATGCTTTTGAGAGCTACAGTATCTTACAATCCACTCTGACATTTCACTTTGGCGTCCTATTTGGTTTTAATAACTAAAAGCATAGTTGTACAGGCTTAAAAGTTGAGACATTTTTCCACACACTTTCATCCCCGCCACCTAAACAACATCTCCTGTGCCACTGGCTAAAACACTTTGTGTCAAATTGAACAAATATCTACTCTTATCTACTGAGGGAGCACCCTATGGCATTGAAGGGAGATGTCGTTGTTGTTGTTTCGATCGCATTCAAATGTCAGCAGTCTTTCTCCATCATCGCTGACTCCACCTTTAAACGTGTGGTTGATGATATTATCATAAAACATTTGACACTAGCTAAATGGGAATTACTGGACTTTTTCTCAGATTCTGTGGAACCCATAAGCTACCGCATCTCTTCGGGGGACCCTCAGGGCCTGTTCTCCGTGCACCCTGACACTGGCCTGATCTCCAGCAGCAGACCTCTGGACCATGAGACCCAGCCATGTGCCCTGCTGGTGCTCCAGGCCCACATGGGCACGTCTGTAGTCTACAGCAGCACCCAGGTCAACGTAACCGTGGTCGACGTCAACGACAATGCCCCCGTCTTCCCAAAGGCGGTCGACGCGGTGACGGTGTCCCAGAGCACGCGCCCGGGTACGGTGGTGTACATAGCTCACGCGCACGACTACGACAGCGGCCCCAACGGGAGAGTGCACTATTACCTGAACCCAGAGAGAAGGACCGGAGATGGTACGTTTGTCGTTAATAAAGACCTGGGAACGGTGACGCTGAATGAAAGCTTACAGTCGGACGGTCAGCAGCATTACAGCCTTGAAATCCTGGCGAAAGACGAAGGGGAACTTTCCCTTAGCGCTACTTTGACCCTCACGGTCAGCGTAGACCGCACCCCCACCGAAAACACCCTGGCATTCGAGATGCTGGTCTACCAAGTGGAGGTAGGAGAAGGCTACCGCAAAGATTCCCGGCTGATTCAGGTCAGGGCACACCGGAACCGCGGCTCTAACCCGGGCCTCAGTTATTCCTTGGAGCCAGAACCTGGGTTCCCTCCCGGTCCCTTCCGAGTCCACCCAAAGAGCGGCTGGTTGTATCTCTACCAAAGCCTGGACTACGAGATGGAGCCCACATATCGCTTTAGAGTGCTAGCCACAGCCAGGGAGGCTGCGCTAGCTAATGCCACGGCTACAGCCACCGTGATGGTGCGGGTGCTGGACGCTAACGACAATGCACCGGTGTTCAGCAGTGAGGTGTACTACTTCACAGTGGAGGAGGGGCATTCACCGCACGGCCTGGTGGGAACAGTCAAGGCCGTGGACAAAGACTCCAAGAAAAACGCTGAGCTGTCTTACATCCTGCTCTCAGATGGAAAGTACTTCCGTATTAATGCCAAAACAGGTAATACTAAAGCTTGTTCCTCCAACAACAAATTCATGAATAAATTCCTGACGTGTTATGAAGAAGGTTTTTCACAGACGTGTCATATACAGTAGGGTAGGACCTGTTTGATTCAGGTCTCAAGCAGCCTCATTATTAATGAATAGGTAAGCAAAGTATACTCACTCTAATAATAATACGTTGGATGCCACCAGAGTATGAACATTTTACTTGATAAGAATCTTTTAAATGAGGTAAGTAAAATGGTTATACCATCTTGTCAGTTCTCAATCTCAAAACAAGCACATTAAGCACCCTATATTACACCTGGCTCAAAGCTACTTAGATTATTAAAATACAGCCCTAAGAGTTTAATACTGTATTTGTATATTGTATCATTTATTTGTCTAAGACATGTTTTGCTGTGTTAACTGTGTTTTACACTACTATGACACGTCTGTGGAAATGATCCTTAATAGATGCATAGCTAACATAATGTCTTCAAATTATGAAGAACCTGTTCTATGCCTTATTAATGGCCGAACTGTCAGGAATATGTCACATGAAATCTGTCTATACCTGCTAGCGAGCAGGCAAACAGCCTCCACAGCAGATTGAAACCTTCAGTAATGCACACGGCGCCCTTCTCCCCCCCTCCTCCGCACCTAGGGGAGATCATTAACTGGGTGGCGCTAGACAGGGAGCAGCACGCCCAGCACATCCTGAAGTTGATGGTAACAGACCAGGGCCACCCGCGTCTCAACGCCACCGCCACGGTTCACATCCTGGTCACCGATAGCAACGACAACCCCCCGCAGTTCACACACCTGCCCGCCACCAAGGAGCTTAATGTTCAGGTAGTTGTTGTTACTTTCAGTCTGTGTGTGGATTGTGTATCTGTATTAGTGCCAAAAACAAATCATTAAATGTAGATAGAACCAAAATAGACAGTTGGGAATGTCAGTATTAGACATAAAGAGCTAAGAAATGGTGTGTTTTTGTATAGTGATCAGTGTTGGGCAGTGACTACTTACTAGTAACTAGTTACTGTAATATTATTACTTTTTCAGTAACTAGTAGTGTAACTAATTACTATTTCCAAAACAGCAACTAATAGTTACTGTGTTACAAGAACGAGATTTCTGGTCCTAGCCTAGGCTAATTGAACAGACCTGTCAATCATCTGGTTTGAGAGGCTGCAATGGTTTCACTTTGGCTGATTGTTGACTCCTAAGGTTCATTATTGTTCCAATAAAGAGGATTCAATTCTAAAATGAGCTGGCTACACAAGGTGTCATTTTTCAGAAGGGGCACAAGTGGTTTTAGAAAGTAATATAGAAATGTAACTAGTAATATAACCAATTACTTTTAATACTCAGTAATAAGTAAAATAATGTTATTACTTTTTGAAGGAGTAGTAAGTAACAAACATTTATTACAATATTACATATTACAATTCCTGAGTAACTTGCCCAACACTGATAGTGATACAGACCGTTTAATACGAAGTCTCCATAAAGGTGCAGAATAAGTGTCACTGATTTAAACTAAGGAGAATACTAAACTTGAAAGTACAAATATCATAAGAAATGTTGTATAATATTTTGTTTCAGATGTGGTCTGGCCTGCCAGAAGGATCCTTAGTGACAACCATGTTTGCTAAAGACCTTGATGCAGGAGAAAATGGATCAGTTAGCTTCTCCCTGATCACAGGTCAGTTGAAAACAAGGCTATTCTACTTTTGTTTCAGTAACACTTTCTCATTGAGTTAAGCTTCAGTTTTGAATATATTATTGATGGGTTTGGTTTGTCAACAAATTTTTTAAGTGTATATTATTCATATTTTGTTAATTCCTCACATTTAAATTACTTTCAGTTATTTTAATTCCCTTAGTGTTGCATACAGTATTATGTGGTATGTCTGCACAGTTCCTACATGACTTCACCTGACCTTTCTCTTATTTGGTGTCAAAGATGATGGCCTTGGATACTTTGAGGTTGATATGCAGAGTGGAGACATCCGAACAACCGCACTCCTTCCCCAGAACATTGAAACCTGCTACAACCTGAAAGTAGTTGCTAAGGACAGTGGAGGTCTAGAAGAGACTGCAATAATTCATATACAGGTAGATCTACTAATAAACTGGGGATGTCTCTTGAGTGGGAAATTACTGTTTGGATAATTCTATATGACTTTCTGCCACTAGATGTCACTCTAAGCGCCCCAGCATTTCAGATTAAAAAAAATTACTTTTTGGGCCACACACTCCCTACGCAGGATGCATTTACTCCACTATATCTTTACATAGAAAATAGTAATTTGCTGCTATAGTAACGTTTAAATTATTATATAAAGCACCTACATTAATGCGTAAAATAGACGTAAACATTTCTATTCATATGAATTGATAGAATGTGTCTGTAGTCTGTTGAAATATTATTTAATATAACGTTAAATATTGCAATTCATTTATCAGCTGGCCACACTACACAGGCTTAGCGAAGCAACATCTTACAGAATTTACAGTACATTGTAGGCTACTTACTACTATAATGGTGCTGCAAACAGCAAACTTAGTTTTGTTTGTTATTGTTTCTTAAAATGTAATGAATTTAATGAATGTTTTTAGTTAGTATTATTATTTCTTATTCACCTTCCTGGTACTCCTGTGCTCAGTAAATCATAGGTCAGAGGTCATACTCTCAAAGATTATTACTACTACTTAACCTGTAGGTCCATGGAGGGGACTCCATGTTTGGCAGCTCTGCACGCCAGATTGTTAGGCGCTTCTCCGTGAAGGAGGACACCAAACCCGCCACTGTGATTGGCTCAGCCGGCGTGTCCAACAGTGGAAGATTCCATTACGCCATAGCTGAGGGAGACGGCAGCGTTTACTTTGGCATCGACAGCGCCACCGGCGACCTGTACGTGAACCAGCCGCTGGACTACGAGTCTACCACGCGCTACTTCCTGGTGATACGCGCTGAGGACGCGGCGGGGCTCGCCCCGGCGACCAACGCCACGGTGCTGGTCACCGTGCTGGTGGAGGACGTCAACGACCACACGCCCTGGTTCCCCGATAAGCTGGTGACGTTCGGCCTGAGGGAGGACGTCCCCGTGGGAACGCTGGCGTTTGCGTTCCACGCCAAGGACTCCGACGGGAGCCTGGCCAACAGCCGCCTGCGCTACTCCCTGAGCCCGGACCTGGAGCCAACGCCCCCCGCGTCGCCCTTCCCCTTCCAACTGGACCCTAACACAGGAAGACTGAGCGTCGCCGCACCCCTGGACCGCGAGACCACGCCCAGCTTTGCTTTCACGGTCACCGCCGGCGACCAGGCGGGGGAGGGCGGTAAGCGGACGTCGGTGACAGCGCAAGTGTTCCTGCTGGATGTGAACGACAATCGTCCGGTGCTGGTGTCTCCTGACAGAGTCCAGGTGGAGGAGGATGCAGAGGTGGGGAGCCTTCTGCATCGCCTGGTGGCCGTAGATGGAGACCTGGGCCACAACAGCCTGCTGTCCTACACCATCGTGGCCGGTAACCAGGCAGGACGCTTCACTCTGAATGAGAAGACAGGTAGGTTATACCGACGCACTGACTGAGGATGAACAGTGGCAGTTGGGTAACGTTTATCTGATCAAGCTGATCAAGAAAAAAACATAATGTATTTGTTATATTTTATGGGTAATAAAGCAGTCTCTTTTCAGTTTTTCTGCACTTCCTAATTAAGTTGTTCATTTAGTTTTTTCTCCACATGCCATTTAATAATTTCTTTCATCTTGATGGGTAAATGGTTCCCCCTTCTGGCCAGTTGTCTAACTTCTTAATCTTCTGTAGGACTCCTGCGTGTGTGCGCTCCCCTGGACCACGAGGTGCAGTCCTCCTACCGCCTCACTGTCCGGGCCGTGGACCACGGCCTGCCCCGCCTCTCCTCCACCCAGAGCCTGACGGTGGAGGTGAGGGACGTTAACGACCACGCGCCCGTCTTCCAGCAGCCCGTCTACAGTGCCAGCGTGACGGAGAACAGAGAGAGCGGGGAGCCGGTGGTCCAGGTCTCAGCCACAGATCAAGACACAGGTGACGGCAGTAATATACTGGCTACTACATACTGGCTTATGTAGGTGTGTGTGACACATCTACTGTGGTGTTAAGACAGGACCCTTGAAGCAATGTGCATTTACAATCCCTAGATGGCAGCACTAGTATGTCTGAAAGCTGTGTTAGTAAACCTGGAAAAACAGAAC
Organism: Typhlichthys eigenmanni; assembly: GCA_027564635.1. Taxonomy (NCBI): domain Eukaryota; kingdom Metazoa; phylum Chordata; class Actinopteri; order Percopsiformes; family Amblyopsidae; genus Typhlichthys; species Typhlichthys eigenmanni. The sequence continues at coordinate 14,035 of JAODUK010012759.1, read as the reverse complement.
AGGGTGTTCATTCTTGTCACAGCAGTTTCAGAAATCAATGACAAATGATGTGTAGAATTGTAAAGAGCATATTTTGTATTCTGCAGGGTTGTTGAATAACTAGTAATATACAGTATATATGTAGCTAAGGCCTCTCCCTTACAGCTTCAGTTCAACTCAGGTGGCAGAATAACACAAGGCTAACCTATTATTTGATGCAGTCCATTAGCATCTACTTCCCGCTCGGCCATTTACCGTTTGTTGATTCTGTCGTGTGGTAGTTTAGCTGTACATCACACCAAATTACATTTGCCTGAAACCTATAATCACATTCACAAATCCTGTTTTATTTTAACACATGGCACAGGACCTCCCAAATCCCATTTATGCTCCGTATGTTGACACTTTGAGCCCGACTCAAATACCGTTGGCACCTGGGGGTAGAGGCGCCTAGTACAGTGTTTCTATCCCAACATTCTTAGGGGTGAGAATTGTCCAAGAACAGCAAGCGCCCGACTCCTGCGGGATATTTGAAAGGTTCTTTTTTGTGATGATTTGGATAATCTAAACCATCTGTGCTAATAGGCCTGTGTTTTCATCTGGCTCTTCCAACCGTCCCGTCTGGAACCCGGGGCATGCTCGAAGAGCTCTTTCACCCGTCTTATTTGATTATCATTTCTGCTTTCACAATGACACTCCGTAAATATAGCCATTGTTTGGTGCCTGGGTTAAGTTGTTCTTATATCCAGTTTCTTTGAGTTATCTTTTTGATATCAATGAGTGTGACAACTGGCCTGATGCAGCTTACTGGACTTTCCTTAGGAACCAGCATAAGCTGTTTTGCATTATTCACTTAAAGCAACATTTACCTTTGCCTTAACCCTCGACTGTATAGCAACTCTATATTTTTTGCCTCAATATAAACAGACAAATGGTGAAGCAGGGGTGAAAATAGACATTGTTTCTCTATAAAAATATACATTCCTAACAAGTCCACATACTGATCTTGATTGTCAAGGACAAACCAGTATGCAGTGGACTCTGGAAACCACCAGGTTTTTCTTCACCTCCATGAACGTCGCTACAAAGCCGACAAAGGTCTCTAGTGCTAATGTTAAATCGTCATTAAAAATCTAATCTCAGCCTCTTCTGTCTAGCACTACGTACGACATACATACGACATAAACAACTCTGCTGAACGTCTGATACAGCAAACCCCGTAAACTCGACAGCACATTCTGAAATTGAGAAGTAGATTTTCATTGGTTATTAGCATTGTCACTCACGAAGTCTGCATCTGTATTTCCGGTGCGACGCTAGTGCAGTAGTGGCCTAGTTTATTTATTTACAAATTTCAGTTGTTACATTTATTTTAAGCACAAACAATACCTGAAAACAGCCAGAGGCGTGTTGCTTCTCTGCGTGTAGCTTCTCAACAAATTCCTCTGTATAAGTTTAATGTCCGACTGTGTCATTGAGTTAGTTGGTTGATGTGCGTGTCAATCAAAATGCATCTCCTGTCAAGTAGGCGGATCTTGATGCAGTTAGCCAGCGCTGTGTGCCATACTTTACGTGAGTTAAGGCTGGCTCTGCTAGACTATTACAAATCAGCTGCATCTGACCGGTGCATCAACACTAGGTGGCAGTATGAAGTCCATACAATGCTGTTTGAATGCTTATTTAATCTTTAACAAGAACACAATTGGGACATTTCTTCCTTTTTTCAGTTAAGAACCCTAACATTAATACCACCTCCCCCCTCTTTCATCCCAGCCAAACATTTGAACCCCTCAGGGCTCTGGCACTAGTCTACATCCCTGAATGATGTGCCCCTGTTTATTGTCCACTGTAGCTGCCAGCCAACAGATTTCACTTGCACTTCTGTCATTTGCTGCAGAGGTGCAGTGAAGGTCAGCTGATGTATACCACATGCAGAGTCCTGTTACCGCCGCTGGTTGGTTAATGGTTAGTTTCATCACACCGCGGTGTGTGTGTGTGTGAGGGAGAGAGTGCATGTGTGTATGTGAGAGTGGTTGTGTCTGATCCGTGTGTTTGTGATGTGGCATTACAAACCTCCCACAACCACCACAAACAAATGTACACATAATTGAGTGTGTGTTCCGTGACGTTCGAAGAGGAATAGCAGCGGAAAAGCATATGGTTGACATGCAGGCCCTATACAGTACCGGTATATATCCAAGAGAGATGAACTGCATCTGAGGTTAGCTGGGGGGAGGGGGGGTATGGATGTGGAACCGGATTGGACTAGAAGAGTTTAAAACCTGGCCTTGAATTAGCACGCAGCACAGGGACTCATAAAGGCTAGCCAGGGCCTTTAACCACAACGTCTTATAGAGGTGACAGATGATATCTAGATTGATTTATACCCGCTGCCCTGCTTTGAATTCACCAATCAGATAAGGCCTTTCCAAAACTGACGGGGCTATAAACATGGACTGACCTAATGAGCTGCTAAACGGAGACCTGGGAGGAGAGGGTTTCATGCTTTATTAATGGTCCTTTAAATGCTGAGATTAAATGCAGTGATGCCAGATTATTTTAGCGTCAGCACATTCACGTAAACAAGAACATTACTGGCTTTGATGAAAGTTGTGTATTTTAGGCAAGTGGTTGTACATTGCCTAGCAGTTACACACATTTCATTTTCCTACAATGTTTATGTTATTCCATAAAGAATCTCACAAAACTTTAAAACACAACTGTGCACTGCACATAGCTGTATGCTACAGAAATATCGTTTTGTAGGTACTTGAGAATTAAAGGCAGGGTAAGTCATTCATTGAAACACAAAGTGTAGCACTACGGTAGTACTACGCTTGGTTGATGTGGGCAGTGTTCGCCACTCTGTTTATGTTCCTATTTACAGAGCCAGGGCTGTGTAGAAGTGTCAGATTCTTTTTTTTCACAGAGAACAGTAAAATAGCAAAATGCAAGGAGATATTTGGTGAATTTGACAAAAGGTGAATTAGCTTACAAATAGCTTGCAATAGCCGACTATACCTTTAATGTAATATACTCAAAATACCCATTAACTCCCCCGAAGGGAAATAATAGGCAATACAGTAGTATTGTGAAAGTAAGGGTGAAAAGTACACCCCTTCCAAAAATCAAATGTGTAAGTGTGCGTTTGACCCTCTCTGTTTCCAATCTTTCTGATGGCGCTCCCTCAGCTTTCAAATCAAAATAACACTAGCAACACTGGTTTCAGGCACATGGGTAAAACTCAGTAATGAACCGTGACCCTCGACACTGGGCCTTCAGTGTCACCACAACAACTCAAAAGTTGCCTATTGCCCCGATCACACAGAGACGCGTTGCTAGGAACGCGTCCCCAGCTAAATCATTGTTTTCCTATGGTACTGGAATGCGCTTCTTTCTGGTGCTGCGCTTTGCGTTTTTTTTTTTTTTTGTGTGGCGTTTTTTAGACACGCATAAAAGTTCAAATACTCTTAACTTTTCAGCGCAAGGCGCAGAGTCGCACTGCTCGTCAATGTGACAGTTGGCCCAGCGCTCGATCTTCAGGCCAGTGTCCAGTGGGGGGGGGGGGGGGGGGGGGGGGGGGTTG
>JAODUK010012759.1:0-10460 GCA_027564635.1 Typhlichthys eigenmanni | reverse complement strand
CCCGAGCTTCTGAGGCAGCACTCTATGGCACTGAAGGGAGATGTGTTTTCTTTCTCCTGCATCCCTGACTGCACCTTCAACCATCTTTCTCCCGACTTCTCCTACAGGGGAGAATGCTGCAGTGTGGTACAGTTTACTGCCAGGCCCAGGGTACGAGCTGTTCAGCATCAACCCTCACACTGGCCTGATCAGCACTGTCGTCTCCCTGGACCGAGAGCAATGCCAACACTTCACTCTCAGAGGTATTACAGGAGGCCACACTGGCCTAACTTAATACGGAACTGGAAATACGACTCATCACACGCACATACACTACATATCCACAGGGAGCCACATATGCACACACACATTATGTGGTTACAAATACACTAATGCAACTGAGAAATAGAGCACATTTATTTTTACTATTTGACTTTTTGCCCATAGGGAAGCAGTAGAGGGACACTGTCTGTTAAATGTGCGCCGCTATATTTGAGAAAGAAAGAATAAAACTAGCATTGCTTTGCGCACACACGTGTGCAGGTTTATTTGGCCGGTCACATCTTTCCATCTCAGGGTCCTATAAAATATAATATAGAAAAAAAAAAACATAATGTAGACTTTCTGTCGTTTCTCGCTACTCAATGGGTGCAATGGGCTTTCTCATTACTCATTCACTACGTTGCTCTGTGTCCTTCTACAGTATATACCCCCTCGCCATGCTTCACAGCCAAAGTCATAAAGCATTTAAGGTCTAACCTCTCAGTGAATGCAACGTTATTCGCAAGATTGATTTATGTCGAGGAAACGGTGGACATTTTAAGGGGCCATGGTATAGCTAACTACTACAGGCCATGCTAGGTCTTTTCCACTGTTTGTTTTTCCCCTCATGGGCATGTAATTGCATTCAAAGTATTCTGCAATATTGAGAGATGAACTGCTTTCAGATGTCTGTATCAGGATATTTCTGCAGTCGGGGGTAATATGAACAGTTTAATCTAATAAGGAAATATAATAACAGGAAAGCAACAATGGCCTCTGCCAACTGTGCCAGAAACCCATAAAGGTTATTGTGAAATACAAAAATATGTCAGGCCACTTTTCTATGGCTACAGATGAACACTAAAGAAATCATTGTCAAGATGTTCATTGTAAAGAAATCGTTGAAGTATAGCTATATCGACAGTTATACATCTCTAAATTCTTTGTCATTACCTTTAAAAAAAAAAAAGTGTAAGCTATACCAACTATACCAACATTCAAACACTTTCATTGGTTTAAAGGAGAGAAAATCGTTGGGAAAAAAGAGTAAGTAATATCTATATACCATGTGAACTGAAACTAAAATACTGTAAAGTATCCCATATTGAATTGAAGCTGTAAGAAATATGTGCCACAATTCTGTAGCCCAGAAGTTTAGATGTACAAAAGCAGCTTTCTTGCTGCTCTTTATGTGTAAATGATCAGACACTCTAAGTTAAAGTATTAATGTTGGGGGACTGGCCTCAAGACCTGTACCTACCTAGCCTGGTTTAACCAGGCTTTAATAGGGTCTGGACATTGGGAAAGGTTTCACTGGGAAGCCTCTCACTGGGCTTAGATCTCTGGTTAATGTTGACAGCCTTTAACCAACTGTTCGTACCGCTTCATCTAGGTCTACCACCATTTTGAAACAAACGCTTCTTCACAGGACGTCTACATCATTGCACTTAGCCACTCCCACTGGTCGCCGATTGGACCATCATCCGAGTGGCTGAGCGTACACTAAAGCGATCAGGGTATCCAAACTATAATTTCAGCCAATAGATCTGAGAGCAATAGCCAGAGCCAGGCTAGTACCTAGCGCTTTTATTGTGAAACCTAACTGTCTGTGTAAGGCAGTATGTCTACAGGGAGTAGTGATCAATGTAACACTCTGTAGGGGGAGGAGTAGAGAGGAGTGCAGCCACTTAAACATATTTGATATTTTAAACATTACTATAGCAGCAAACAAACAAATATTTTCACCACTCCATGTGTGTGTTGTAATCACAAATCCTCTGTTCTTTGTCTTCATATCCGGGCCGACCGCACATGCAAGTTAGTATATGTGTGTGTGTGTGTCTGTGGCCCGCAAAGCATTTGTTTTGGTCTGAGATGCTGGTGCTCTAGTATGACACCTAGTTGCAGAAAGTCATATACACATACTTTAACCTGTGCTTCCCTACCTGGCTGCCCCCCCTCCCTTCCCCCTCAGTCCAGGGCCGTGACAGCGGCGCACGGCCTCTCTCCGCCACAGCCACGGTGCTGTGCTCCGTGCTGGACATCAACGACAACCCTCCAGACTTCATGCAGTCCTCGGTCCACATCAGCCTGCCGGAGAACCTTCCCCCCGGGGTGGTGCACACAGCGCAGGCCTCCGACCCGGACCAGGGCGAAAACAGCACCATTCACTACTCCATCCTTGGTGAGCAGCCTGAGCCTATCTCTCGGTGAGTTGTCCACAGCGCCACAGGGCTGATCTCTGACCTCGCCCGCTTCTCCTCCAGGGGAGGACTACGGGGGGTGCTTCACCATCGATCCCCAGACGGGCGCCGTCAGCACCACGGACGCCCTGGACCGGGAGGAGAGGGAGAGCTACACGCTGACCCTCCAGGCCAGCGATGGAGGTCCCGCACCCCTCAGCTCCACCACCCTGCTCCGGCTGGAGCTCCTGGACGACAACGACAACGCCCCCTCCTTTGTCCACAACAGCTACTTCGCTTCCATCGGCGAGGGGCTCCCCGCGGACACCCAGGTGTTGCGTCTGGCCGCCCTGGACCCCGACAAGGGCCCCAACGGGGAGGTGAGCTACGCGCTGGCGGAGGACGGCAGCCAGGGGGCGTTCTGGCTGGACCACTCCACGGGCGTGGTCCGCACCACCCGTGTCCTGGACAGGGAGACCAGGGCCCGCTACAGCCTGAGAGCGCTGGCCATCGACGGCTGTGCCACGGGCCCACTGAGCTCCATCGTCACTGTGACCGTGGAGGTGGACGACGTCAACGACAACACGCCCGCCTGCAGCCAGAATCCCGTCAACGCCTGGGTCACCGCGAGGACGCGGGAGAACGCCAAGGTCGCCGCGGTGACGGCGACGGACAGCGACCGCGGCGAGAACGGAACGGTGACGTTTCGCCTATCGGAGGAAGACGGGTTGTTCTCCGTGAATCATACGTCGGGGGACATCTTGTTGAGGAGGCCCCTGGCAGCGGGGTTCTCCAGGAGGCAGCTGAAGGTCCTGGTGGAGGACCAGGGGACGCCTGCTCTGTCCTCCATCTGCCTGGTGTTCATCCATCTGAAGGGAGAACAGGACAGACTGCAGTTCACCAACAAGGTCTACAATGCTACGGTCACTGAGAAGAGCAGAGCTGGTAATATTTGGTTATGTCACCGTTACTGGTTAGCACTCGTAGCTTGGCAGGGTATTTATGCTGTTTAGTGCTTTTTCTGTGAAGGTACGTGGGTTGCAAATGTTGAAGCCTTTGGTCAAGATGGACAGAAGATAATGTACAGCATTTTTAGTGGCAACCAAGATGGGATTTTTTCCATTAACCAACACACTGGTAAGAACCTTATGGAATCAGTTTGCAGCAATACTAAAAATAATATTACAAGTGGTTCGTCAAAAGGCACATCAGTCCATCTGAAGTTGTTACTGGCAGTTTGCAGAAATAAAGTCTAATTAATAGTGCATTGTATATTGTCCAAGATTGCTTTTGTGTTGTTTTGATTACGCTAGGCCTTCAACAAACGCATCCAGACGATTTGTTGGAGTTGTCTTTTGCCAGCCTGATTCCATTATAGTCTGAGAATCTATTCCCCCCCCACACACATTTCAAATGCACATTCCTTAATTAAAAACGTTATTATTCAAACACACAATGCTACACACCAATCCAATATGCCATAATAATAATAATAATAATAATATTATTATCATACAATATGTATATACTGTATTCGCTAACATCTACAGAGCTGTTAACATAAGGCCTCTGTCTGATGCATGACACATCCTCTTCCCGCCACTGGCCGCCAGGTGAGATCAGGGTGCAGGAACAGGAGTCCCTGGACTTCGAGGAGAGCCGCCAGGTCCAGCTAGTGGTTCTGGCTGACAATGGCGTGGAGACGGCTCATTGCAGGGTCTCCATCAGCGTCCTGGATGTCAACGACAACGCTCCCGTGTTTGAACATGGCTACTACAGAACATCTGTCTGGGAGGGCCAAACACACAGCACGTACATCATGCAGGTACTGTACGTGGGCCTTTCAAAGCTATGGGATATGAATCATAGCATTTGAATACTAATCCATAGTGCTTTGTAATCTGAGTAGTGTACTGTATTTATTCACATAGTTTTTCCGTTTCGGTGGCAGGTGTTTGCCTCTGATGCCGATAGCGGTGTGAATGGCCAGGTTGAGTACTCCATCGTGTCTGGTAACCATAACGATGCACTCATCTTGGACTCGGTGCGTGGGATCCTCGCCACCAACCTTTTGCTGGACCGCGAGATTACCGCCGCATACAAGTACGCCGTCTTTCAGACTGAGATCACGCGTGTATGTACTGTATGCAGTGTTGTTTGAAGCGTGACTTTGTTTTCCCATGGGGCAGACTGGTGCTGCAGGCAACAGATAGGGGGAGCCCTCCGCTCAGTGGCACCACGACTGTCAGGGTGCAAGTGGTTGATGTGAATGACAACAGCCCTGCGATCCCCCCCATGGAGACCGTGGTCATAGCAGAGAGTAAGAGCTTGCTTATCATCGTCTCTTCTGAGCATCCGTTTTTGCTGTCTGGAAGTGTAATCACAGTACCAGTATGCCTCTGAATTGATTATACTATTACTACACTGCTATACTGTGATTGTATCAAATAACTCTTTAATATTTAAATAAATATTTATATAAAAACATTGAAAGCATATTATTATAGATTAATCTCAGAATGGCAAACTCTCAACAGTGTATTCATGTACAGTGTGTCATGAGTAGGCTTCTTGTCACAACGTTAAATCATATCGTATCGTACCTGGTAGGAGATCTGTGTGAAGACTTATAATTACATAACTAGATATAAATACGTATTACACGACATTACAATAATCCTATAATACAGTAATATTTCACACTGACACTGTGAATTGTGTTGTATTGTAGATCTTCCAGCAGGTTCTATGGTCACCCAGGTGGTTGCTAACGATGTAGACCTCATCTCCGCCATAACATACAGCTTTGCAGACAACAGCAGCACCGCCGGTTCCTTTGCTATGGATCCATACACCGGCGTTATAGCCCTGAAGCAAGCCCTGGACCACGAGGATCAGCCGGAGCACACTCTGACCGTGTGGGCATCAGACTCCCTTCACATGACCACGGGGGAGGTCAAAGTTCAAGTGCTGGATGTGAATGACAATGCCCCAGTCTTCACACAGATCTCCTACCAGGTACGATACGATATGATTCACCTTTGTGACAAGAAGGCCTATTCATGACATACTGTATATGAATACACGGTTGATAGTTTGCCATTCTGAGATTACTCTATAATAACATGCTTTCAATGTTTTTATATAAATATTTATTTAAATATTATAGAAAAGGGATTGCCTTGTAGGCATGAACAACACATTTGTTAGACCATCAATTACAAAAATAGGAACCATCATAGCAGTTTTTGTAATTCATTAAATCAGAATATAAAATTCAATTCACTGAGTCACAACCACTAAAAGTACTGGATTGTTGCTACCATTTGTTTCATCTCTTAGGTGGAACTGTCAGAGCTAACCCCAGCCAACTGTTTTGTCCTGTCTGTGTCAGCTACTGATAGAGATTCTGGTCTCAATGGCCAGGTCTCTTACAGACTGCTGTCATCTCCATTGCAGGGTTTTCACATCCAACCAGACAACGGTGAGACCAGTTCAAAGCACTGACCGCTGAAGTTTGATTAGTGTTAGCATGTTGTAATAACACCAATAAAATAGGTATTATTGAGTGAGACCGATCTGTTTGGCATTATCCAAGGGCGAAGTTCTCTAGAATCCAGCTAAATCTGTAAATCCGGACCTGGAAACTAGAAAACATCCATGCACTGACGTATAAATGTGTTCTACTTCAATTGCTCGTATCATCCAGTTGAAGGTCGAAAACGTTTTAAAGCTACAGTACGACTGAACGCTTTACAAGGTTCATGTCTTATAACTGTCTGGCAGGCCGATTTTCATATTTATCTTTTCTATTCACTCCATTAAACGAAATATTATTTGGTCAGAGCAGAGCTTTTATGGTTCATGCCAGTGAAGGAGTATATGCCAAGAGAGAGACTCTGCCCTGAAGAAGCTCTGCATGCAGTCAGACGTTATCCAAAGTAATAATGGTGCCAGTACTTCTCCATTGTACTGTACATTTACAAGTTTGGACAAAGAGCTATTGTGAACAGGGAGCGAGAGAAAAGAGGAGATTGAGTGAAAATGACAGTCAATTAGAGGTCATGGATGCAGAGCACCAGGGAGTCATGCCTCCATTATTATCTCAATTTAAAAGGGATTTTCTTCCCGAAAAAACACCATCCAAATCCAACCGTCTGGACTACGGTTTGCACATGGTAAAACCTGCCAGAATGTCTTTTCCAGTCAATTGTGATTTGTAGCCTGCAAATTAATTCCCAAAGCCCACAGTGTAATATCTGAGTAATGTGTTCACCACATTCTGTGGCGAGGGGCACAACTGGAAAGTAGAATGTACATCCATATTGTGTATTGAATGTTGCTGTTGTTGCTGCTTTGTTTAGTGCCTGCCACATTAAAGCTGAAAAGCAACCCAGTCCCCTGTGTTGTGAAACAGGGGACTGGGTTGCTGTACAGTTTTAGTAAGACCAGCTGGGAATTTGGATTAAATAACAAAATGGGATGTAGAAACGGGCTACAATGCATCACATGATTGCATTACAAAATGATTGATTACAAAATGTATGGGAAGCAACATATCTTTTTATGTTTTTTATAGGGTCTGTGTTCACCAACAAGCCCCTAAAGGGCATCGCTAACAGCAACCCGATCCAGCTGTTGGTTGAAGCCAGAGACGGAGGAGACCCTGTGCACTCCACTATCACCTCCATAGATGTGCTGATTATGGACACAAATGACAATGCACCCGTCTTCCAGCAGGACAGCTATACCCTCAGTGTCCCAGAGGACACCCCTACAGGGACCACCCTGCTGACCCTCTATGCAGAGGACCGTGACTGGGGCCCCGAAAACACACAGCTGGACTATGGCTTCACCGGGGGAAATGTGAAGAAGCAGTTCTCACTAGAGGTGAATGTGGCTTACATCGAAAACCAACAGAGGAGAATAGGAAAGCTTGTTTTGTGTAAGACTTTAGACCGGGAGACCACAGACACGTACGCCTTGACGGTGATGGTGACCGACCGAGGGACGCCCCCAATGAATAGCTCCACAGTTGTCACGGTAACTGTGACTGACGTCAATGACAATGCCCCCGTGTTCACAAGCATGGAGTACCACACCCAGGTGAGTGAAAACAGCTTAGTGGGCACCGGGCTCATCCAGGTCAGCGCTCACGACCCCGATCTGGGAACCAATGGCCTCCTACGATATGACATAATCTCGGGAAACAGCAAAGGTCACCTTAATCTGGACCCTATCTCCGGCCTGTTGGTGGTCAGTCGCACTCTCGACTATGAGGAAGACGCAAAGTATATCCTAACAGTCCGGGTGTGCGATGGCGGTCAGTCTTCTGAACAAAGCAACGTTGCCTTTGCGGTGGTGTTCATCACCGTGCTGGATGAGAATGACAATAGTCCATACTTCATGTTCCCTATAGTCAACTGTTCGGTGTTGGAGAACCTCCCAGCATTCACGCCCACCTGCTCCGTCCACGCCATTGATCGTGACTCAGGGACCTACGGCCAGCTCACCTACTCCATCGTCTCCTCCTGCTTCATGGACTACGGCAGCGGAAGCCCCGAAAAGAAGGAGGCCTTTGCCATTGACCCTCTGACGGGCGACATCCACACGCAGCAGACATTCGACTACGAACGCGAGCGGGACTTCTGCTTCACGGTCGAGGCCAGGGACAAAGGTGACAAGGCGGCCGCGGTTAGAGTTCAGGTGACCGTCAAGGGAGTGGACGAGTTCAGCCCCGTCTTCACTCAAAGGCACTACCGCTTCCTGCTGCCCGATAACGCCCATCCAGGACAGGCGGTTGGCTACGTGATGGCCATGGACCACGACGGAGGGGTGGACGGGCTGGTGGAGTACTCCCTGGTCAGCCCCTCGCTGTTCTTTGCCGTCAATAAAACAATAGGCGCCATTGTTGTGCTAGGGCCGGTTTATCGCATGCGCGGCGGTCGATCCAGGGAGGACGTAGTGGAGCTAACCGTTTCCGCGGGCAGTCCCAGACAGGACTCCAAAACCGCCATCTGCCAGGTCTCCATTGACATCTCCAGCTCGGCCGAGGCGCTCATCGGGGTGCCCTTCAATGTTCAGATACTGAGCCTGTGCACGTCATTAGTCATCTTCCTCCTTTTCCTCATTATTCTTGTGGCTCTAGTTTTTCGGTACAAGCTCAAAGAAGCTGCAATCAAGAAGGCGGCCTCTATTGCTGCCAACTTAAATAATGGCACAGGCTCCTTCGGGAGAATGAGCGGTAATTCGCCTAATGCAGTCCGGCTGCAGGACTTTAAACATCCCAGCAGTGCATTGGAAAAGGAGGCCATTTCAAGCCCATACAGGCACTCTGACTCGAGTGGCCGTGGATCAGCAGAAGGTGAGACTGCAGAAGATCAGGAGATCAAATGGATTCATGCGTACCCTTGCCACAAAAGAGCCTCATCCCTGCAAATCGAACAATCCTCTCAAGTGCCAGAATATGCTTTTCCAGACAGGGATGATGTTTCATGCCACTCTGTTGAGTTAGAGCCAGAGCAGGCTGCCATTGTCGGTGCAGGTGTCATTTCAGCAATGGCCAGTGCAGAAAGCCTTTACCATTTCAAGGAGGAGGGAGGAGGAGAAGGCCTTCTCCCCGGTGTGGTTAGAGTGAGGGACCTGGAGGAGAGCATGAGGATGAGAGGGTACATTCCTCTGTCTGAGAACCATGCCTCCTTTGGCTCTCTGTCCTCCCTGGTGGGCCCAGAGGAGCAGGTCCAAGGCAGTTATAGCTGGGATTGCCTTGTGGACTGGGAGCCCCTCTTCCAACCTCTGGCCTCTGTCTTCAGTGAAATAGGAATGCTTCCAGATGAGGAGCTCCAGGGTGGCCGTGGGGCTTTGGCAGCTGACATGAGCTGCCTCATGCACCCACCGCCACTCATAACAGGCGTGGCACAGCCTGGCATCCGGACAGTTCCCCCACGCATGCCAGGACACATGCCCACCCTGGGCAAGAGGCCCACTTACCCCAAATACGCCTATTCTCCCTTGGCTAGGGACACAGGACTCACCCCCTCAGCCATTACCCCCAGTTTCTCCCCATCCCCGTCTTCGCTCACAATGAGGACACCCAGTGCCTCCCCGGTCATCTCAGACACTGGAGTGACTGGTATCAGACTGGACTCTGTACCCCTTACCTCCAGCCTCTTGGAGGCAGAAATACAGGTATAGACAGTGACTGTTTTTTACATTAAGTTGATTCATCATCCATCCAAATAAATCCTTCATTTTAGGGCTGTGGGCATGTATTCATGCTATAATCTAATATTTGGTCTTTAATAATACATAATATAGATTCATTGCGTAAAATTGGGTTGAGATGCAGTATGAACAAAATATACTTGTTGTGTAATGAGTTTAAATGAGGTTCTTTTTATAATCTGTTTCTGTAATAAAACTAATATTTGGAAAAGCTTGAAGTCTGTCATGCTTTAATATTTCTTTAATGCAACACTTTGAACAAGAGCAGATGTTTGAATCTGCAATTGCAGAATGAATAGTTCTGTTGTAAACATGTTTGTATATGTGCAGAAAATGAAACACATAGTTATTGCAGTCGGTTTTAGTTTAATAACGAAAAGAAAAAAGGCAGTCATGTTCAGAGTGGGACTGTACTGACTCCCATTTGCCATTGTGATTATTTATTAAATACTCAAATAAACCCAAACCCGCCAATATTATTATTGATGCAATATTGGCATATATGATTAGTATTTAGCATATGGGTTTATCATTATAATCTAACTCCTCAGATCATATCCCAGATTTATTTATATGGTTTCTTGGTTTGGCAAAGTTGCCTCTTTACTTTTTAATAGAAGTTTGATGCCCTGATGTTTGCGTGTGGGAGAGATTACTGAGTGGGTCTATACGAATAAACAGGTAATAAAAGCTTCATTTAATATAACCTTTTTCCTGTGTTTTAAATAATGAGATAAGTTCTTATAATGCATTCTTATTTTTAATAATTTTTCTCTCAAGTCATTTTACTTCTTTATTAATATTAATAATAAT
>JAODUK010012739.1:0-28560 GCA_027564635.1 Typhlichthys eigenmanni | reverse complement strand
GAGGGAGCACCCTATGGCATCGACTGGATTTCTATATTATCAATAATGTAGTTATCCGATTAATCGAAGTGATAATCTATTAATCGAAAAAATAATCGATAGATTAATCGACAAAAAAAATAATCGTTTGGTACAGCACTAGACCACACATGCAGACTCTAGATTCCTGGCAATGGTGCTCCGGTCTCAGCCAAACCCGCCTCCTCTTCGCAGGGTTCCGAGGCCTTCGCTACATCAAAGGGGGCCCGTGTATGTGTGCGATAAGAAGCATGCGAGGCTTCGGGATCTCCTTGTGCTTATCCAAAGCAGATGCTGTGGCTCTGTGGAAGCCTGCGTTCCTCCATCGCCACTCTACGTCGTCTACGTCTATTCCTGGCTTGCCTTCATATTTCATCTACCACTCACAGCTGTATCGCGGTGTTTTTAGCAGCAAGACATAGATATTCTCTAGACGGGCCATGCATGTGTTATGTATGTGTTATGTGTTGTGTGTGCATGTGCATGTGCGTGTGTGTGTGTGTGTGTGTTGCCGGGGGCAGAGAAAGGGAAAGGGTTTGGATTTTGAAACTCTCTCGTGTGACTGTGTCAACTGTGTGTGTTTGTGTGTGTGTGAGGCGGGAGTTTGGAGTCAATTATCTCAAGATGTTGAAGAAAGAAGAGAAAACAGTCTCTCTCTCTCCCCCCATCCTTTCCCCCACTTCCCTCTGAAGTAGTGGCCAAGTGCAGCACAGTAAATGCTGCACAGTGACATCTGGCTAGATGGCTGCAAGACGTCCAGACCCGCCAGACAATGAAGCCTTATTACTGAAATGTGGGGCAACACTTGGGTGAACACTGCAACACAGCACACTGCCAGGGCTCTGGGGTACACACACAACACACAACACAGTGATACAACATTTATTAAGAAAAATATATAGGTTTTTCAGGTTGGCATCTATTGCCCACTGGAAGCCTAGAGGCGAACAGAACACGTTCCATTCACACTCTTATGGGGAGTGCAGACTTCGTGTTATGGGTACTTGTGGGGACTGGAGACATCACACTACTTCTGCCCAGATAACAACACGCACAACATCACACTACCTCTGCCCAGATAACAACACACACAACATCACACTACCTCTGCCCAGATAACAACACACACAACATCATACTACCTCTGCCCAGATAACAACACACACACACAACATCACACTACCTCTGCCCAGATAACAACACACACACACAACATCACACTACCTCTGCCCAGATAACAACACACACAACATCACACTACCTCTGCCCCAATAACACACACAACATCACACTACCTCTGCCCAGATAACAACACACACAACATCACACTACCTCTGCCCAGATAACAACAACAACATCACACTACCTCTGCCCAGATAACAACACACACAACATCACACTACCTCTGCCCAGATAACAACACACACAACATCACACTACCTCTGCCCAGATAACAACAACAACATCACACTACCTCTGCCCAGATAACAACACACACAACATCACACTACCTCTGCCCAGATAACAACACACACAACATCACACTACCTCTGCCCAGATAACAACAACATATGGAAATACCCTGGTTTGAGGTCTTAAAACACTTGTAATGTTAACATCATCTTACACACTAACTGTGAAAGAGAAGGAAGAATGCTGGAGAAAGGTGTGCATGCGTGCGTGCATGTATGTAACAGTGTGTGTGTGTGTGTGTGTGTGCTTGTGAGAAAGAGTTTGCTTGAGTGCCCAGCTCTCGGTCGTAGCCAAGAGACAACCCCACATAGTGCTGCATTAACAAGGGGGATGGCAGAACCTGGCAACCCAGGCACATAAGCCAACAGGCCCCTGGAAGGCTTTCAAAGGCTCGCCTGCCTCGTCAAGCGGTGGGGCGCTAACCTCATGTGACAAGACATGGCATCCGCTCCGATGTAAAGGCAGACTTCATGCTCTCGCAGTGGAACGTGCATGGTCTGTGTCTGTTTGTGTGTGTGTGTGCGTGCGCCAACATCACAGTAACATGTCATGCTTGACGTGACCCCGCCCCACGACGAGAGAAGTGTGAATGGGACATGGCCAAATGGATCACACCTCAGAGGACTGTGTGTCAACAGCCCTTAAACACTCACCCAGCCAGGTGAGGTCGACATATCAGTTGGCAATGCTGCATAAACATTGTTGATATTTGAACTCTGTCAAAACAAAAACCCCAAGAAGCTCCCCCAGCCAAATTGGACATGCATTGCCAAGGCTGGGAGGGTGGTGGTGCGGTCAACATAACTTTGTGTTCCCATTTACAGAGCCACGAGCCCAGCTTCTGCTTATCTTTTCAGTGTGGGCTGCTAGCGGGCCGTGGGGTTATAGTATCTGATTTTGACATAAAGTGTATTAGCGTACAGTCACTGACTTTAAATACTTTTATGCAGCACTGAGCACTGGGCTTACAGGGGGAAAATATGAATGCATGTTTTGTGCCATAGATCAGTGGTTCTCAAAGTGGGGGTCGTGAGACAGAGAGGAGCGGGTCACATGATGATTTTCAGCAATTAATTAACATTTTTAAATGATTAGAAATTGCAGATGTTAGCCATAATTCTAGCACAGTTTATACATTACTTTGACATTCTGCCACTAGCTTATATTTAAATACTATCAAATAATATTATGGCTGTAGGAAAACAACAAAAAGTTCAAACATTTTATGTTTACAATTAAAACTGAGACATGCAGAAAAATTTTAAAACATTTATTTTAATAAAATGTAGTTATAACAAAAAAGGTTTTGTTCTTGCTTCTTTCACATAGCCCTCCAGAGCAGACGGTGAAGGAATGACGATTGACTTAATGGTGTAGCATTACATAGCGTAATGCACTGTAACGCAGGCTAAACACTGCGTTGTGTAACCCTGAACTTCTACCACACCCTGAAGACGTAAACTCCTCTCTCAAGCATCACTAATCCAACATTCTTTGTCCCGCTGTAAATGAACAACACACGCAGAGTAATTAGGGAGTGAGGGCCAAATAAAAGCCCTAAGCTTTGATTCTATGGTATTAAAGTTGGTTGAAAGATTGCTATTCTTCTAGGCTAATCACAAGATTTAGGGCATAAGGAGCTATTATAACAAGTGTCCCAGTCAAACAATGAAGCTATTTCACTGAACGATCTACAGACGATGATAAATTATGTACCGATGCAACTATTTGACATGCACAAATAATAGTCTACCAAAACCCTTGCTTCTGTGAAGCCTGAAAAATGGAAAAACTATCTTAATTCACACAAACATGTAATCAGATGGAAGCCCCTTACATGTGATTTGGGTGTATTTGGCTGATTATTTTATCGTGTAACAAGATGAGTTACGATGCAACATTTCAGAGAAAAAAACTAAAACAAACATAAAAGTAGTTTTCAGAGACAAACCAAACATGCCCGGACCTGAAAGCATGTCTAATGTTCCACGCTTGTCAGCACCTTCCAGTCATGTTCCTGTTCCCCCAGATCGATACCCAGACATGTGAGATGTTGCGGTGATGTGCCCATCAATAGGCATTAACAACCCTATTAAAGAGCCCCAGCTGGCCTCTTCATAACTGAGTGATTGTGTTTACAGTCCTCAAACTCTGCCGCAACCGTCTCCTCCTTAACGGGAAATGTCATCATTCATAGCGTACATGAATGCGGAAATTAGGAATTTGAGGAACCATTATTAGCCTACAGTTTTCTAAATATGCTTTAGCATGGCTCCGTAAATATAGGAACATAAAATAGTGTCGTCTGTGGCGAACACTGCTCACAACAACAATGTCGCTTGGCTTCACAATGCGTTTCAATGTGAGGGGCGAAGCTTCTGAGGGAGCTTGGTTTGAAGTTGAATACCAAAAATAATCACAGCCGGCTGCTGTGTTATACAGAATATAGGAGAGTATTGGCCGTCTCTACATTAGCCTACAGCACTGCTGATATTCAGTAGCACATAGTAGAACGCAAATTCTTCCTCTCGTGTTGCATTACATTTCTCCACGATAGCAGAACCGACAACATGCAGTGCTTATACTCCAGTTTTTCTTATTGAGTCTCAGGGCCGGTGAAGTACCAATTTTCGGTACCCAACCCTACTCAACAGAGACAAGCTAATGACAAGCCTGACTGTCGACAGTGCCCAAACGCCAGCTCGGCCCACGCTGTGATAAGAGTTGAGCTTTGAAAAACGGGGTCAAAAGCACAGGCTACACCTTTGTAGACCGTGCACCTTTATCACACAGAGATGGGCGTTGCTGACGACTGCTGAGGTGTTGGGTAGGAGCATTGAACTGTGCACATTACAGCATCAGTTACGTAGAACAATAAATGTGGGCGCAAGCACATTACGGGATCATGTTATCACAGCAATGTAGTGTTTAAATTATGTCAGTCAGACGCCAATTAAGTTTAATTGCGATTAATCGCACGCATTACGTAATTAATTGTGATTTAATACATTTTTCAACTGGTAAAAATATCCGATTTATAATTGCAATTAATTACGTTTTAAATTGAACACAAAAGGTTACATTTTGAACAGGTAAAAATATGCAATTTATTAAATCACAATTAATAAAAATTGTCCTCAAAGTTAGTTTATTTTAGTTTTCAGGCTTTTAAGGGTCATAACTGTAAATCATAATCGTAATAAGTAGGAAACAATATTGCTTAAAGTCAGTGTAAATGCGTGGATTTTCCACATACGTTGCAGAAGGTAGAAACAAATTGATGTATTGCTGCATAATATAATTTGCAAGAAGCACTGGCTTATAAAAGACTTAAATTATACCACTTAGGGAAAATTGTTTATTTAAAGGATAAATGTTGCCTTGTTTGAGGAAAGACTAAAGTCACTGTAATTGTTAAGTCAAATCATAATTCTTTAAAATCATACAGTCACTGTTATGGAAAATGCTGGAGAAACCAGCAATTAACCTGAACTCCATTTTACCCTTTAAACAAAATCCACAATCTACACAAACTTGTTGCCTACATGTCTGGCTGTCGTCACCACAGTGCCCATCAAAGACCCTTTGCGGAAAAGCTCTCATTACCTTAAACAACCCAAATACCACTACGGTGTCTAAACAAACACCAGAGGGCATTGTGAGTAGGGAACTGCCTGCTGAAGCCCATGGTCCTCTTTAACCTCACTCCACTTCTCGTCGCTACGGTTTCACAACCACAAACCCTACATGGCAACACCATTTACATAAATCTACATACCACCCCCCGTTTTCCTTTAAAGTCTGTCTGACTGAATGCTGACTTGGCACGTGTTTCTAGTGTGTCAGCAGAGCCTAGATGGTAGCAGTTATGCGGTAAACACTGTACACACAGGACAGCCCACAACCATTTTATTATTAGGCTCTTAAACAGCCGATGCAATCTGCAAAACAAAGATTCATACAGCCTTTTCTTTCCAGTGACATCATCTTGCGGCCTCATCACAGTCTTCACGGTAATCATACAGAGGCCGGTGATTTAACCTCAAATGCAAATCAGCGAGCGACAACGGGCGAGATCCAACCTGTGGCCCTTCCGACTAATCCGCGCGCTGACAGATGCACTTCATCTATCTGCTGGCGTGTTTAACAGTCATAATTTGATCTGCTGAACGGATGACTGCACCCCCGAAACACCCACGGCGACAGCCGCGCCAATAATACTCTAGCTTTACCTCCACCATCCCCTGAAACTAAACAAGTCTAATGTGAGCTCTACCCAATGAGTCGGCCAAACGCAGTCACACTGACACTTATACACAATAGGGCGCAGAATTGCACACACCTACTTTCCCACTTTAAACTAACACAACCGCCTTCTTCCACAAGCGCCACTGGGCTCTTCAGCCAAGCCCATCTGCGGTGCATTGACGGATGAAAGACAGGCACAGCTCTCGGCGGCTATTGGCAAAGTAATTTTCCCCGGAGAGGGAAAAGGGCCTTACGTAATAGCTGCGCTCGCTGACACTTATCTCATTCAACCGTAGCTAAATTTGGAACTGTGTTGGGGCGAGAGTTCAGCTGCGTCAGCCCCCTCTCAACACCCCCCCTTCCCCTTCCAGCGACAA
Organism: Typhlichthys eigenmanni; assembly: GCA_027564635.1. Taxonomy (NCBI): domain Eukaryota; kingdom Metazoa; phylum Chordata; class Actinopteri; order Percopsiformes; family Amblyopsidae; genus Typhlichthys; species Typhlichthys eigenmanni. The sequence goes on along the minus strand of JAODUK010012739.1, from coordinate 22,444 downwards.
CTGCACTGCGAAAAGCGCTGACATTAAGTGACCGCGATGTCACCGTTCTCTCCACCGGTCAGGATAAAAAAGGCAAGTACAAAAGGAGGGGAGACAGATGGGGGGGGGGGAGACAGAGAGAGAGAGAGAGAGAGAGAGAGAGAGAGAGAGAGAGAGAGAGGATGGACTATGGCACAGATGGGACATAAATCCAGGACGTTAAGCCCATTAGAAATAATTACAGGTATAATGGAGTCAGAATGACTCCCATGTTCCACTGCAAGACAAGGTCCAGAACCAGTCACGTTACGTTAGTGTAACAAAATGTGTCGTCTAGGTCAGGGGTTCTCAGTTTGCGACCCCCCCAAAATAACAGTACCAGAGACTCATGACCCTCGCTATCCCCAGAGGTGGTAGAAGAACAACAGCCATATTATTATTTGATAGTATTGTAATACAGGCTAGTAGCAGAATACATGAAGTAATGTATAAACTGTACTACTACTAACAATTATGGCTAAACAATGCCATTTGAATAATTTTAAACTCTTACTTAATTCCTGAAACTCATCTTGTGACCCCCTCCTGTGTCTCGCGACCCCCAGTTTAAGAAACACTGGTCTAGATACACAGCGTGTCACAGTTCCCTCTGCTGACAGATTTGAATTGAATGCAAATGAACCCGCTGCCTGTTGCCCGTTATCTCATCTGGCAATCACTTGTCCCCGCCACAGACCACTTGACCTCCAGTGAGGACCACTGTCTCTCGTCCTTTGCATACCGCTTCATCCCTCCACAAGAGAGAGAGACCACACACACACACACAAGCTATTTTTAACAGCCCTTCGCGTAAAACCTTGTAGACGAAAGCAGCAAAATAACTTTTTAATCTTTCAAGTGGAGCCATGAACTCGCCTTCGCTATGGCAACATGATGCCTCAGAGAAAGAGAGAAAGGGGGATATGGGGAGAGGGGGAGAGAGAGGGAGAGGACAGTAGAGAGGGATAATGTTGTATGGCAGCAAAGTGTGGGGTCCTCTAAATTAATCAGATTTACAAAAATGGGAAAAACACCCAGTTGAAACCCTGCATATTGAATTCAACTTGACACTGGTCGACATCAAATTCTATTAATAATATAAAACAGAGTGACCCCACCATAAAACTGAAACAAAAGTATATTGACTGTTTTATCAAAAAAAACGAAATGTTATGTGTCACTCAATAGAGAACAGACCTGGCCACTGTGACTGACAGAGGAAAACATTGACCAGGTACAGACTCACTGACAGACACACACAATCATGGCTCCCACCAAGAAGGCAGAATGTGTCCACTGCCTGTTAGGTGATAATATGTAGATGTAGATAATAACATTCTTTGGCACTAATAAGCACTGCTGTTTGTACTAGTCATGCACGAAGTTAGTTTTTTTCCTCTTTCTGTTCGATGAGAATAAGCGAATACCATGTACATGAAAAGGTGTGTGTGTGTGCGCGCACGTGTGTGTATTTCTGTCACTTTATGTGAGATAAGTCGGGAAGCTTCAAAGAAAACACATGAAACTCCATATAGAAGGAAATTGCAGTAATTGTAATTTTGATCTTTTTAAACGTTTACATGCCCTGGCATGCAGCGGTGCCTGCCAGGTTGAGTGACAGGCTGCACAGGGAGCATGTCTCTCCCACACACACACACCTTCTGGTGTTATTGGACCCGTCAAGCATTCCCAAGGTGTCTCATCATGTATAATTGTTTCCACTAGGATTGACTCTGAAAACGATGCAAACCTCCTCCCCCCCAGTGCTACTCCCCCGAGCCCCCACCTCCCTCTCTCTCTCTCCAGGAGAGAAAGAGAGAGAGACAATGACACGTGTTTATACCCGAGTACTGTAGCACCCTAACCTGACATGCCGGATAACTGCGTCTGTTAGACGCGTCCATCTGGGGAGTCGTCCATTGCAGCTGTTTTATAAGTCGCTTAATAAAGAATACTTGGCAGGTGATTGGACGAACAAGTGACCCAGCAAAGCCTGTTAAATCCACTCATGCAGTAGAAAAGTCGGGGGTTAGAGTGAAACTACATTTTCCATTGAGAATAGCCTTTGCTCTTCTAATAAATTCTAATAAAATGATGCTATATCATCTAGGCTGCTACGTTAACCTCTGTAGGACCCGCCATTGACGTTTTCCACTAGAGTTGTTTTCACGACGTCTTCGTCACATCTAACCCTGCACTCACACCGCCAGCGAAATTGTAGCTGGTTGTAGCAGCTCATCACCGGAGGTACAAGGATTAACAGTTCCTCGAATGGCCACTTGAGGCTGCCTCCAAAAAGGAGTCAATATCCATAGACCCCATGTTAAACTGCCCAACTTTACAGAAAAAATAGACATCCTGATGCCAATATAAATAATAGAAACAAGCAGCAGCCATAGAATTACTAACCCTGCACCGATAAATCTCAAGTTACGGTATTTAATTGCATATAATAAACGAGTAGATCACTGTTGTTAACATAATTCCAGCTCTAAACACAACACTGTCATTTCCGATCGTTAACTTACCCAAACCTAATTCAAACCGCCTATTAGAGTTGATCGGATGGAATGTGTTGTGCAATGTTATTATTTCATGCAACCCAGCATGTAGGGAATGCTTTGTACGTTACATTTAATGGAACGTTTTATCACAATGTTGGCTTCATAGCAGGCAAGTGTCAAAGAACTTGTATTTGTTTGATATCGTGTTTGGCGCCATTAGCATAATTGTGGTTTGTACTTCCGTGGTATTGGTACACACACACACACACACACACACACACACACATACAGGACACATGCACTGTACATGTGCACACGCAAACACACAGGTTTACACGCCCCTAGAGGAAAGTCATGAGGGAAAAATGTAATTCCTTTAAAGAGTGTGATGAGAGGTTTAAACTTTATGTTCAAAATCACTACGATACAAACTATAGTACAGATCCATCATGGCACATATTATCGCACATGCGCTCACGCACGCACACACACACGCACGCACACAGAACTAAGACCAAGTCTAAGGGCAACTTTTGTCAACCGTCGTCATTTCAATACAAGACCTCATTCACACCTGACGATCTGGTTGGTCAAGACATGCTCATGATGCAAGGCAATTATTGCATCATGTAAGGATAGCTTACAATATCTTAACGTGGTTTTGATTGGAATCTTTTTACCGAACGCTCCAGAATATTGCATTGTCCGGCCATTGCGCCACGGTGACTGCTGGGTTAAACTGCATGGCTTCATAAATAAATTGGGCAAACACATGTTTCAGACCAGTAGCCAAAACCTAACTTTCCTAGTTTTGAATTTCATCTCAAACCATTACTGGCATAAAGATGTATAATTAACTTGATCTTTCCAAAGACCTTTCTGGAAAATATTATATTTTAGACTAATACATGTGGTATAGATACAGTAGGTTTTTCATTTATTACAATTATAATACCTATCTTTGAGGAATAAACAGATTTTAGTTTTTCCTTCCGTGAGCTAGATGTCAACTAGAACAAACAATTGGAAAACATTTTAAAAAGCTGTTTAGGGAGTGTGGTGATTTGAACATGAGTGAAACCAGACCTCCTGACACATAATTAGAGGTATTGTAATTTAAACAAGGAGCAACCATTTACACCTTCAGGGTAAACAAATATCAAGATCTTACCCCGTCTCAATCTCACAGCAGGTCTTACAGACAACAGACACATGGAGACCAGGCTACAGCCGTGTGGGTCAAACCCTATGTTACCTTTAATGTCTGTGGCTGAACCAACTGCCGTGAGATAGCTCTGTGTCAGAACACATTAGCAGTGACTGACACAGATTGGCATAAGCTTGTGTTGAACTAACGGTTCGCCCGACTCCAACAGATCGTATTCAGCCTACTGGCCCAGAAGGAAAAGAGAGAACAATGTCTCGCTAATTGGCCACTGGTGGGACTTAACACACAAGTCACAAAAGCGAAAGAAAAAGAAGGTTATCATTTTATGGCAGTTTTGTTCTTACTGTGCTTTCAGTTCATCTACTCTGAAAAGCTCAAGATTAGCAAATGGGAACATATGGTATCACTTTGTCCCGGTTTTTGTCTTCGACTTCATGTTTTTGCCATCCTGCTTTTGCTGCGGCACTTTGAGGTCGTCAAGGGGGCAAATTGTCAATCAGAGGTGATGATTGGCTGTTCAACTACAATATTTGAACCCATACTGTGAACACTTTTCATTCCACACAGCTGTAAATAATATAATCTTCTTGAATAGTGAAAACAACAAGTCCTTGCCATGCATTTGTGTTTCTGTGTGCATACTTAAGTTGACTGTAGACTGAGGTCTGTACTGAACTGGGTATACTGTGCACTGGTTCTAATTATCCAATAAAGTCTTATTCAAACCAAAACTCGCTCTCTGGAAACTAAAGTCAGCACATTAGCATCCACCATTGCATAATTAGCACTAACACCGCCAACGTGAATAATTTATTCAAGGTATTCCTTTTATTCGTAAACTACACCATTACATCTCATTTAGAGCAGCGTAGCATTTTTTCTGGGATACGTAAGGATATGAACTCTGGAAGCCTTCTCTCGCTCCTAAAATTCCCACAGCGTAGTTCAGCGACAGGACATTCTCCAATACCGGCACTGGGCTTATGCAACAGACTTAGCTCTCAGTCAGGACAACATATCCAAGTTCCTGTCAGCATGTATTTTGCTCATAATGCCTCTCCCTGGGATTTCAACTGTGAGCCAAAGGCTCCACCTAAGAACTATTAACAACAAAGTCTTGAAATAATTATGGAGATTTCTTAGATTTCGATTCTCCATCTCTGTATGGCAGCTTGTGGTCAATAAAACCATGATCAGGACATACTGTACATGTGGGGAAGCAGGTTATTTTCTGGAAGCACTCAAGCCTGGTTATGGAGGAATGATGTTCTTCACACCAGTTACACTGGTGGTAGCATTCCAGTCAATCCTTTTTTACATGAATTTGCTCTAAAAAGCATTCTGCAGATGTGATGGGTGTGTCCGGTCAAATGTTGTGGACTGGGCCGCAGGGCTTAATTTACATGGGCCTGTATGAGCACAAAACATGGACAACAAGTTATGGGTTTTCCATGTAAAGCTATCAACCATGTAGTCTCAGCATCTTCCGTTCATTAGCACTATGTCACATAGGCAACTCTGTGCTGAATGTTTGATGCATAGACCCTCGCAAGCTCAACACGGGACTCTCTGACATTTGGAAAGTAATACTGTCGATAACCATTGGCTGTTCGCATTGTCACTCACAAGTATGTCTCTGTAATTTCCGCAACATGTATTTTAATCAGTAACCATAGCCTACAAACTACATATTTACAAGACCTGTAAAGAGCCAGAGATCTGTTGTTTAGTTTTCATCACTGCATGTTTAACGTCTGACTTGGACATTGAGTTACGTAGTCCTGCATGTCAATCAAAACATCTCGCTTGTCAAGTAGGTGGGTACTGACGCATTTAGCCAGCGCTGTGTCGCAGACCTTCCATATGGAATGGCTTGCTCTGCGAGACTAGCAACCATGTAACAACCGCACAGTTTTTGTGCAACAAATGCCAAACCAAAGTTTATGAAATAATCTGGAGATAACCATTTCACATTTGAAAATAAATGCCTTGAGGAGATAAACAGTTGCTCAAGGGAAATTCCACTCTTGTAACACTGTACAGTATTAACTTGCTCCTCTGTGGAAGAAGGCATGTTGAGGTGGAAGAACACGGAGACACTATCCTTACCTTTAATGATGACGCCATTTATTTCACTCACTAAGTTGTCCAATGTCAGCATGTGCCTTGGCCTCTCTCTGTGTGATATCCATAGCTTCAGCATGAACCCGTCTGTCTGAGTGAGGAAATATTGTCTCCTCTTTTAAATCACTACTAAATCACTTTTAAGCAGGCCTTTTTATAGCTTGAATTAATTATGCATGTCGTTTTGATGTCTATTATATTATTTTACTGGCGTTTGACTTTTTATGTTGTTTTATTGTTTTCCTTGTGTATTGCACTTTTTATTGATTTTATTTATGTAATTTGTTATATTTTATTATTGTATTTATTGTTTTATTTTATGCTGTCTAAATGTTTTGTCGACTGTGTGTGGTATTGCACAGCACAGAAAAGCGCTATATAAATAACATTATTGTCATAATTATTATTATTATTTCGCCTCACCTCTCAGCAGCAATAGAAAGCTGCAGCTGAGGTTTCAGGGGAAACTAGCTCTGGATTTGTCCATGACACCCCCCCAAACCCCCCCCACCACCCCCTGTGTGGCCAGGCCCTTTACATAATGTCTCTCTGCTCTATTCGGTAGTTAGAATCTCTTCTATGGTCTTCCATGATCTATCCTTTTAAATTCCGCGCACCTTTTCCTCTAAAAAATAAAATAAAACCTCCACCCCCCCCCCCCACCCACCCCATCGAGAATGCTCCCCGAAACGCCTCTATCAGCATTTACATCACTGCATTCGTTCAACCACCCAGTCGAAGCAGCACTGGTAAAGCCTTGTTCGCATGGCAACGTACGTCATACGGCAACAAAGCACTCTCGTTCCGCTACTTGAGGCATAGAAGTAGTCATTGCAGTGCACGCAGATGAAGGTCTCGTGGTTGCACTGTACAAACATTTTACTAACACCGCTGATTGTTATTATGATCAATTAGCTGAAACAATGCTCTGTTATGGATTGCAGCTATACATTAATTCACAATAGTAGGCCTATTTTTAAACAGTAGACTACAACAATAGTGTAAAATATTATTCACGTCATCACGTTCTACTAAAATTGAACATTTATGTCGGAATACCCTTGCCTCATTGGCTAAATGTGATCTCGTGGGACGAGGCTAGGAATTGTACTAGTATTAAGAATCTACTTGATCGGGTTGATATTGTATACTTGCCACTTTGTCACAAATTGCTTTATTGAGAATTGTTTAATAAAGTTATACAAAGTATGACGGATCCGTTTCTTAACGGAGACTCCAGCCGCTAGGGGGCCTTCCGACTCCACTCCGCTGAGACGGTCTCCATGGAAACGAATGACATCCGGCACCAGGTCACGGAGTGCATGACTTCAATGTGATCCAGGCTTCATTCTATAAACGAGGGAGTAAACAGCTATAGGTTCTCCCTCCACTCCCTCCGTACAAGTTGGAGCTTGGGGGAAGAGCTTGGGGGAAGAGCCCCAACAGGTCTCCGCGTTACGGGGCCTTTAGCTGTCAAACAGGGAGGGCCGAGCCAGCACCTGTGCTCCTCTCCAAGCAAGACCTGTGTACCTGAGAGGTACACAGGCCAGGAATGCACACATAGAGAGAGCAGGGGTGCATGGCACACTTTGGAGATGGCATGGGATGTGTGGAGATCCCATAATACATAAAAGAGCAATGTATCTTATAGCAACAGCGAATGAAAAAGCTACTTGCTCCAGTTCTTCCAGTGCCCCTGGATGTTCAACCTCATGCCTTTGAAATGGGTGTTATCTACTTTTACATTATTTATTTTTCCCTCTGTGTGTTCTTTAAGGGTGCACTGCACGCATATACTGTACAAGGACACCATCGTAGTCTTCTACGGGGTTTAGCCTTGGATCACACAGAGGCTATCATTCGCAAGACTATACGTGTCGTGTGTATTAAGAGAGCGGCGGACAGAGATACAGGATCTCCTTCTGACTTATAATCCCTTTTTAACAGAGAGACCCATTCGCTGAAACCCTTCGCTGTGTTTCAGAGAACCTCAGCCAAAGCAGCCATGCTTTAATCCCCTTACTTCTTTGTTGACTAGGAAGAGGAGAGAACGCGACAAAAAAGGGAAACATTAGAGAAGGGAACCTAGGGAAAAGTAAAAAAATAACTTAACTTAAAAACCTCTTTGATTGTTCTCAGGTTCGCTTGCTGAGACAGGCTGTGACAGCTACATAATCTTGATGTACTGTAGACTGTAAGCCAGTGTCTGATCTAGTTTACTATATCACAAAGAGTATTCACAATGTGTGTGCATGCGTGTGCGTGTGTCTGTAAGCAAACTGTCAGGTGGGTCAATTGACTCTCTCTGCTCTCCCTTTCTTACAGATTAAAGCTCACAAAATAAAACAACACACAAGCCCATTAAAAGAATATTACTGTGTATAACGCTATGTGTTATTCTAATATCTAACCATATTAGAAGCATCGCAACATCATATATTAGCCACTAAACCTTGTTAATGAGAATAGATCATAAACAGGAATTATTCAGCCCGTGAGTATTTAGACAAGCATTACAGACTACTGTGGCCCCATTTAATTATATTGGATTTAAAGCAGACAGCCTTGGGATGCTTGGGATGCTCATGAGGATGGCTTGAAGTGTCCCTGTGGCCACAGCATGATTCAGGTGGTGCTGATGCTACTGTTCCCAGCACTCTTTCTTTAACAGTATGTGGTAGGGCTGGGCGATATATCGCTATTTCATTCATGTCGGTATATTTTCAAAAGAGATATAAAATTAGACAATATCGTTTATATCGATATAGTGACATGTAGCCAGCTAGTATTGCAAGGTACCCTGTAATCAAAAACAAATGTGGATTAAATTGATTAAACTGTCATTATAGCTGCAATATTCATAGCCTCTCTGCTATGGATTTAACCATTTACCAACTACAATTAAGTCAATAAAAATAAAAATAATTCACATTTCCATCGGGTTTCCTGTTTTTAACCCACTTTATAGAAAAGACTGATATATATCGTGTATCGATATTCAACCTATGATTTTCGGTTTATATCGCCCAGCCCTACTATGTGGAAGAGGAAGGCAAAGAAAGGAGGTCAGGAGAAACGTGTTTTCTTTTAAAACACATACACACTTAGTTTGAACACAAATACTAACCAGCGACAGTGGCGCAGTGGTTAAAGCGTGGCGACAGGTGCTGCCACAAGTCGCTGGTTCAATCCTGGCTCACTCCTCACCAAATGTCGAGGTGTCCTTGAGCAAGACATCTAACCCTAACTGCTCCTGCTGGCTGTTTGCACCTTGCATGGCAGGCAGCAATGACCATCGGTATGTGAACGGGTGAACGTGAGGCAATCCTGTACAGCACTTTGAGCGACTGGAATGTTAGAACAGTGCTGAATAAATGCAGACCGTTCACCATTTACAGACACAAGCCCAGATAGAAATAACACAAGTGTGAACTCCTTCCATTGTGTGCAATCTTCTCCCCTTTCGACTAATAACCTGCTTAATTTGCCTCAGCTGACACCTAACACGGCTTGCGCCTCGCCATACCGGTGTACTGACGGAAACAGGAGCCTTAAAAATGGTATGATATTTCATTGTCTTTTTTGCAGAAACAATATAAAGATTGTAGCATTTAGCCACATGACAAACGTTTTTCTCCAACTGTGCAAAAAAAAAAAAGAAACAGCTTCACTGCTCTGCATTCAAACCTTAAGAGTGACTTGTACGCTGTTGTTACTGCCTATGTGAAATCCTTACGCTGCGATACTGCAATATGACTATTTCTTATCACGGGGAGGGAATAGTAGCGGCATTTCATGGATGTTACGGCACACAGCTCATAGCGGGGAAGTCATGCTTATCAGTATGGTTTAGTATGAAAATCATTCCATTCTCTCCATCTCAACAACTCACTTGTTCTCACTTTTTGTCCCCCCGCCCCATCCCCAACCAGGTTTACATTTTAACCCCCCCGCTGTGGCAAAACACACTGCGCTGGGAGCAAAGCGGACTGTTGTAATCAGACGTTATCTGGCCTTCTGCTGAACCCAGAGCCAACTCTGGCCGGGGGCGGGGGGGATCAGTGGAAGACCTACAGGGACATTTCCGGAGATAATCGCGGCAGCTTCCCTTCTGGGTCAGACCAACACCACCGCCACCGCCAAATGCATGTCCCGTGGTCCTTCATGATGGGGGGTGTGTGGGGGGGGATTAATGGTTTTGAAATGATAGGCCCCTTTTATTATTGCTATTAGAATTAGATCATTATTTCAGCATCGTTACAGCTTGCACACGCATGGCTTGTGGAATGCTACACACCCATATCGAATGTGTTCCACTTATTTCACTTAGTTAACACAACTGCTAGAGACATTAAATGCACCTTTATCTTTCAATCTCTCGCTGCCTCCCCCATTCCCCTAGTCCCTCCCTCACACCCATCCATCATCATTCAGGCCAGCCCCCCACGCCACCCCCCCCCCCCCCCACACACACACACACACACACACACACACACACACACAATGATCCCACATTTTTTATCATCAACATCTTTATCGGCTTGCACCTAAGCTCCTTACGATAGGCAGAGTGTGACATGGTGGGGTGGAGGCAATCGAACCCTTGGCTAAGCCAGCACGTGGGGAAGAGGATAAATAAATGGCGATTTTGATCGTTTCTCTGTAATCTGAGGCCAAGTGCGGCTAAGTGGGCTGACCTTAATATCTCTCGTAGATGTTCTAATGGCATTTAAATCAGCCTATAGAACGATTGGCATGAACACACCAGCTGAATCGTTTCTGGAAAACATACAGCATGTACAGCATATTGAACGTCAGTAGGATTTAAATGTAATTAGTGTCATTTCTTACAGTAATGTAATAGACATCCGTCAGCTGACAGTGAGCACAATGCACTGTGAGGATCTGGTTGATAGCTCCTGCCTCTGTATACATTTATTTCGATTTTTGATGATGCCAAAACTAAATCTGACCAATCAGGACCCCTACTCCCTGATTTGTCTGGACAGCACATCAATGTGCACAAATTGCTATTACAGGGTTGTCTCCATAGGGAAGGAAGGCTATAGGGAACAGTGAAGGTTTCCAAAAAGCATTTTCAAAATGTTAAGCTCTTAATTATCAAATCCTACTTAGCGCAAGTAGAACAGCTGGGGCAGTACTTTGGGCTTTACGGTTTATAGACGAAATAAATCACAGGATTAGGCAAAAAATGTGTTTATACATAAAGTATACATTTAATTAATACAAAATTTGCTATGATGTGATATGCCAAGTTGCTGTAGGCAATCAATAACTATTCATCACTCACTGACTGACATATCCAAAACACCCACCACAATAACTGAGGTTATGTTTCTACATTGCATCAATGACTAGTATCACATTGGCTGTTGTTCGTACCAGTAGTACTTTTGAGACGTTTTATACAATCACAATTTAACCTTTCCAAGCCTCGCCCATTTTTGCATGTCCTCCAATAAAAACAGTTGAGCTTTTTTTTTTTTATCTGACGGAACCCTCCGTCAACTGTGTGTTTTGCTGTAATAGCTTTCTATGGCGTTTTGTCCTATCTAGTTCCTGTAACTAGTAACTAAGTGAAAGGGGCGGGGCTTGGGAAAGGCCAATTAGATTTGAGAAGAAGGGACAGAACACGGGAAATTGTTGTATTCTGCTCAGGCAGTGCACAGGTCGGCCATCTTAGAAGGCATGGTCTGTCACTCTTGAGAAAACCGACTTGCTAACTTCGACAGATCAAATCAAGGCAAACTCCCTCAGAAGCTCCGCATTGAAACGCATTGCAAAGCCAAGCGGCATTGCTGTTGTTGAGTGCCGTGTTTGATGCTTTTGTTTGTGTTCCCATGTACAGAGCCAGGGCTGTGTGGAGATACCAGACTATTCACACAGAGAAGGGTAAGGTAGCGACATGCCAGGAGATGTTTGGTGAATTTAACAAGAAGTGTATTAGCTTACAATTAGCTTGCAATAGCTGACTACACCTTTAATGCCCACATACGCATTGATGGTGGTCTGGGAAATGAAACACTTTCCTTTCTTATCTTTCACACTCTCTCACACACACACACACACACGTGCGCGCACACACACGGACACACGCACACACACAAAAGCGTGGTGTGGATGATAACACAGACAGATGGACAGATGGCTACATGCTTGGGGTGAAGGTTGTGGGGGGCTGTGTGTGTGTGTGTGTGCGTGTGTGTTTAAGGAGTTGGCAGTGTGGTCAAGTGGGGGGTTGTTATGGCAACCCCCCCAAAACTCCCAAAATCCTCCACTGTTAGAGAGACCCAACCCCCACACTGCGAACCAAAGCTACCATTCCCTCCTGAGAAGTCAATGAAACCAAAAACGAGAGTTAAATCGAGAAGCAAAAAACGAAAGCACGTATTTCAGAGGTAGATGCTTTTGTAGGCCAATCCATAAGTTACTGGGTCTACGTATTTCGTATTGGCTTTTGTTTTGATCAATAAGATATGTAGTCAGCGGATGCTTATGACATGCAGACGTTTTCACAAGATTATCTACACAATTGAGCAAATTATTATTAGAATTTTTTACTCATAAAATAAATAAAATTATTTGCCAAAGTATGTGTCAACAACAAGCTTTAGTAGGTGTTTTGGAGGGAGAAACATAGGTATACTTCTACTCACGTTTACGTTTGTGGAATACAAACCAAATCACTATGCCACAAAAAGCATGAAATACACACACACGCACACTTGACTTCCAGGCTTTCAGTAACACAAGAACATTCACAGAGAAAGGCCTCCATGGCCGAGACAAATCAAAACATTTAAGTGTTTTCCCAAGTCACTCTCAAGTCAAGACACTCACAAAAATGAATCGAGTCTGCAATAGGAAATTGCCATTTTGTAAAGCAGAGCAAGGTTACCTAAAACCAGTACCAAAATACTTCCTGTGTGGATGGAGCAATACAGCAAAGCCTGAACAATTCCTTCCAGATGCTTCACCTCTAGAATTCTTCATTATCTCATATCTCTTTGGGGAGGGGAGGGAGGAGAGGGGAGGGGGCAACATATTTCACATTTCTTTGAAATAAAATAGTTTGTTGAAGTGCAGCTACCAATGACTTCTTTCAATTGTTAACTTTTGGCCAGCTTTTACAGGGTTTGGACAAAACTGACTTAAACATAGTGCTGCTCGATTATGGAAAAATTAGTAATCATGAAATCAATATTGAAATCACTATAATTTCATCATTGACTTTGGAAAGATTTAGCATTTACTGCATCTAAAAAACAGTGAAATAAATTAACAAATGAATGATAAACACAACTGTGAAATGCCTCATCATTTTCACAGCACACCAAAGTAATATTCACATATAGCACTGGTGTAAAGCCAGCAAGTGTTTTCCGCAACGTGGGATATTTGACCTTGCAACGAGGACCTCCACCTCAAGTTAGTTTTAAGTTCCTCCCGGCTCCAGACACGATTTTTCACATATACATATATATATATATATATATATATATATAAATATATACACACACACACACATATACACACACATATACATATATATTATGCTGAAGGTTGTGGAGACCTGTCAGCTGCGTAATCTAAATGCACGCGGGGTGAAGGCATTTGCTGACTCCGGGTCTCAAACGGCCCAAAGCAAAATGGCTGACAGGCAAAAAGTCCAGATGTACAGTATGCCTTGTTCCTACGGTGTGCGGGACACGCAGGGAGTTGCTGACATTTGGCAACATGGGATTGTTCCCCCTATGCTGAAGGTCACGAGGTGTGTTGCGTAAACAGAATTGGATTGCTGATAGCAGAGTTTGTACTGCTGTCCAGTGAGGTCTCCGTCACCACGCTGTTAGCATCTCATCTGCTTTCACACATCCAGTACGTACACAGATCAATAACAGTCTCTCTAACAAGGATGCTTTGCCTCTCTCATCAAAGCAATGTTCTGAGGAGAGGATTTTCAGAAGATTGCTTGTGAAATGAGCTTTTGTCTGGTGTCTTGGGTGTTAAAATGTTTGTATAAAAAAAAAAAAATGTTCGTACTTGCTTTTATCAAATGCGAGGAAAATTATTCATGCACAAGCGTAAAGAAAATGGTAAGCAAACCTATAAAACAGCAAGGGCAAATTTCCATTGCGTGTCCTAACTAGTGATACAGACAGAATGTGTAAAGATATCATCAAAACACTCCCCTCGTCTACAGGTACCCTCTAATATGTTTGTTCTCACCATCCATTGATCCACTGATCGGCCATTAGCATTACATCACATAAGCAACTCTGTGCTGAACGTCTGATACATACACCCGTTTAAGCTCAACAGCACTTTCCGGAAGTGAGAAGACGATTGTCATTGGCTGTTAGCATTGTCACCATACAGTTCTATGATTGTCACTCCTTTGTGTATATGTAATTCAAGTGTGACGCTATAGTGCTAATCTATATCTATCCCTATCTTCTTATTTCAGTTGTTCCTTTTATTTTACAACTTTAAAAAATGTACTACAAACCCACCTCTCTACCAAGGCATTCAACGTAGAATTACCTTTTACTTGCTGTATCTCTTTAGTCTGTGTAAAGCGTTCTTGGGTCCCGTGAAAGTTATTATTATTATTATTATTATTATTATTATTATTATTATTATTATTAACAAGTACGTAGTAAAGGCTTGCGCTCCGAGACTATATGGCCAGGCCAGAAAGCAGCCAGACACAAGACAATATGAGGACATGTCCTATTAGGGGCTGGTGCCGTTGGCTGTGCATGGGTGACCTGTCACGCAAGCCCTCCATGCCCCCCCACCACCACCACCCACCACCCCATCAGTCATCCCTCCCTGCTTCACTGATTCCAAGGCTGGGATGGGGGCTCGGGCCACTCGCGTCACACGGTTCACTGACGTTGCCTAGGCGACTGAGAGACCCAGCCGCTCCTGCAACCCCATACCCCACCGCCAGGAAAGATGAGGGCCGGTTCAAAGCAACAGAGAGAGAGAGAGAGACAGAGAGAGAGAGAGGGAGAGAGAGAGGGAGCTACATCCTCTTTTGTTGATGCTGGAATGTGGGACGTCCTGACAGGCTAGTTTTTCTTTAACAATATGCAGCTGAGCCTAACCACATCACTCTGCCTGTGCGTGTACGCGCGCTCGTGTTCCTGTGTGTGTGTGTGTGTGTGTGTGTGTGTGTGCGTGCGTGCGTGCGCTCGTGTTCTTGTGTGCGTGCGTGTGTGTGTGTGTGCACGTTTCTTGCTCCAATAGCTGTGTTATCAGTTGGCAGGGCAAGGTGCAAGGAAATGCAAACCAGAGGGAGCGAGAGGCCGAGGCACACAGCCCAGCCCAACCGCACCTCTGACAAATCCTCCAACAACACCAGCTACACATTAGTCACCCATTCACCTAGAAACACATTTCCCAGGTCTGTCAGAAACAATGTAACTGTACCACATGGCAGCTACGAGTGTCATGTCATGTCCTTGCCTTAGTAGTGGTTTAACTGAACTGCAAACAAATCACTCCTCTGGCAGTGAAGCAATGAAGGCTAGATCCAAGAAGGTAAGTGCATAGAGGCATTTGCTGTATCTGTGTGCACAAACAGGATACCAGCTAGAGAAACATCCTATTCCTGCTAGAGGCCCTTCGTTACCCTGCGACGGTCCACACAGAAGACTGAATCCACAGCGGAGAGGAAAACACTATTGTGTTGCTGAGCTTATGTTTTCGTTTGAAATATGAAAGACGCAAACAAGTGTGACTCAAGGCTCTTTTGAAAAGGCTGACTACGTTTGATTAGGGTTTCTTTGGATTTTCAATTCCAGATAATACAAATTGGTGCTTTAAAGCTATACAAAAGCAAGATTGTTACTTTAAACTATCAACAACATGCATCTGTAATGTCACCATACACTGCAAAAGAGCCAAAAGTCACATATAAGGGCTATGCAGGATTGTGCATGCTCTAAAAAGAATAGCAGCAATATAATCTATTGTGTGTGTGACTGTTATTAAATGCAACATTTCATTTGTTGATAATGTTTAATTAGCAAGAACAGCAACACTGTGGGGTTGAGGCAATGGGTTACTAATAAATGAGTCTTGCAGAGCCAGCCTTTACACAAAGTCTGGGACACAGCGCTGGCTAACTGCTTACCTACGACAAGCGAGGTGTTTTGATTGACATGCACGACGACCAACTACGTAACACAATGACCAAGTCTGATGTTAAACTTGCAATGAGGAAAATTAGAAAAATAGTACTGTATCGATTCGCTAAAACACTATTGATTTTTTAAATAAAAAGATAAAGAAAAAAAATGTAATAGCATTGCTATAACAGTTTTCTCTAAATTAGAAATGGCAATATATCGCCTTGCTTACAGTATCTCAATGTATTTTGCAATAGATTGAATCGTGGCCCCTGTATCGTGATGCGTATCGCATCGCCAGATTCTTGCCAATACACAGCCCCAGTCATGCTATTCCCTGCCCTCTAGGAGAATTGATCAGTAAAGGGAAGAGCCATGTGGTGTGTAATTTGGAAATCAGTGAATTGAACAAACAACACACACACACAGGTGTCAAATATACCCGTTTTTTAAAATACATTCTGTTATGACCTTGTCTCGGATTAATATGTCTCTGAAAAATCATACCTGATCCAATTCAAATTTCTCAAGTCACAAACATTCACATTTCCCAATTCACAAACCCCGATCAACTGCCAAACAACCAAAATATCACTGGTTCTTGCCTGAAAGCGTCGCCGTCTGCAGCTAAATAACTGACCAACGCCATGGTAACAAGACAAAGACATAATACAGAGGGAATTGGGGGGGGGGGGGGCTTACAAGGGACATTTATCAGTGTCTAGGGGCCTGCAGCTCAGCTGACCATCTCCAGTATCCTAACGGCTAACGCAACATAGCATGTGGTGCGCACGTGCATGTGTGTGTGTGTATTAACCCCTGGGGATGCAGTGGGTGTGGCTTTAACTTTGATTAGCATATCTGCATATCAATGATTATCTCTATAGTGATACCAGCACAGTTGGACAAAAACTATTTACCAAGATGATTTATTTACACTTGCTGTGATACTGTTGTTGCTCACTCTCCATATCACCATCTTAATCGTATCTTTAAGAGGGATTTCTGTTAAACAATTATAACAGAGAATATTTTACCTATACTCAAAAGACAAATTAGTTCCTCCGTGTACAAAGTAGCCTGAGAGAAAATGTATATTTATTTATCTGGACATGTTTCACTGATGAGGACAGCAAAATGTTTTGTTAATAAGCCCATACAACTGTACAACTGACATTCCTCATTAAAAATCCCTTGAGTCCCAGCAAATAATGAAACATACAATTTTTTCAACATTCGTGGATTTCAATTGTTTCTGAGGGGAGGGAGAGTTTCTGGTAATGCATTTTCACAAAACTCATTAAGCAAATCTATTTACACAAGGCTTGAAATAAAATGAGTAACCATTGGAGGTTAAATAGCACACTGCAGACCTAGGCTAGTGACATTAAATTGAGCATTACCTACATTATATCACACACATCATTGTGTGGCCTAGGGGTCAAGGATTTGACTAGCGTTTAATAATCATGAATGCACTACAGTTTTCACACCAACCTCTGGCAGTCCGAAAAGTATTGCAAAACTAGGATGAAATGGTCTGGGGTAAATCTAATTTTTGTCACAAGGTAAAAATGTTTAAAAACCCCTTGCCAAAAGCTTGCCATATTTGGAAACACTTCATCTCGAGTGTTAAAACATAGTTCCTCCGTGGTCTTCTGGCAGCTAAAAGACTAGCAATGTGTGTGAGGTCTGTTTAAGGTCGATGTGCATTAACGATGTGCATTACAAGCTGGAGGATCTTTATCTGCTCGTCTGTCCAACATCAACCCCCCACTGTGTTGGCTGAGAGTTTGAGCAGTCTCTATTCCTTTCACTGGTGTATAACGATATATTTGACCGAAACATTTCTGGGAAAGATCATCACCGTTAATGTTTTCCAACATAATAACGTGGTTTCAGAGCAGGAACAAAATGAAGTAGAGAAGATTTAGAATGTAGATGTACGTGGTTAGCATTGCTACACTTTTCTTCCCTACCCAGCATCTGTTTCTGTGTGGCAGCAGGGAAACCTAACGCAGGCAGGCACACAGATTGACAAGAGTCACATTTCAGCAGTCCTTTGAAAGGAATCGAGTTCTGGACCACCAAAAGTGGACACAGAGGTCTGGGGACCAGAAAGTCAATAAGGTTAACGCAGTGCAACTTATAGAACGCTTAACACAGGGCCTGATGTTTACTTGGTGGAATCACATCCCTTGCTCAGACATAAAACAGACACGTGTACACACACACACACACACACACGCAGAGTAGTGAGCTTAACTAAAGCATCTCACTTAAAATGTCATTAAATGGACAGCAGGATGTTTCCAAAATGTCTTCTTCTAAACCCCCCCCCCCACACACACACACACACACACACACACACACACGCCATCAATAGGCCCCCCTGGTTTCCAACCAACCCACTATACCACTTCTCCAGTTACCCCCTAACCAACACTGCCAAACCACTCGAGGACCCTTTGTTGCATTCCTGCAGTTACCCCCCGTCTCACTTTGCCTCAGTTTTACTCAAGTCTTGAGCCTCCAAACCAAAACAGCATGTTGTTTAGCACTTGAGCGGCAGTGCTTGGGGCATGACTGCTAGTCAAGCCAAGAAAGCCACATTTGGACGGATGATGTTTCTGGCTAAACTTGACCTCAAAATGTGGTCAAACTAGCTATCCGTGGTGTTGCTATTCTCTGTAAGCTAAGCAGACATGGTTTTACTTTCCTTGTAAAGCTAACACATTTTAAATCTATTTAACTAGTCAAAAGAAGATCGGAAAAGTAAGGTAAGAGGTAGAACTACTTATATTCTTAATATACTTAATATTCTGTGTGGAACATGTTTCAACAGTATAATATATCACCACTTTTACTTTACCCTTCCCACAAATGACCCCTCTTAAGTGAATGTTAAGCGTGTGTGTTTGTGTGTGTTATTTGGCAATGATAAACACAGCCGACCACAGCTCCAGGGGTGCACAATGTCATGAAAGGCATCTAGCAAAACAGCAGCTTAGAGAGGTGCTTGGCCGTGCCAGACACAATATTGCTGTTATGTAATGTTGACTGCCACACACACCACCCTAAACATGTTTGTTTTCATCTGTGTGCATTGTGGGTGTGTGTAGTAGGGCGTTTCTGCATTGCACTGTACTTTTAACCTTCAGGTAATATATACACAATGTATGTATGTTAGACACACCCCTCAATCCCAGCAATACAATAATGTGATCTATTCAATGTCAAGAGGCCCTTTTGAGATCAGTTGTTGTTGTTTGTTATATCCTTAGGGAACTTAACAAAAAAGTCAAAGGTACCAATCTCATAAATGTTTGCTAAATTCAAATATAACCAAAAAAGCCACTCCCTTCGTGCCACTGGGTGATCCCTCAAAAGCTCCACCCACACATTGGGAAGGCATTGAGAAGGATAGGATATTGTTATTGTGTGCGGTCTGCACTACTTTGCTTGTTTTTAACAGAGCCAGGGCCGTGCCTGTGTTAAAGTACAGGATACATTTAGAGAACAGTAAACTAGCGAGGAGATATTTGGTGAATTTGACAAAAAGTCCATATGCTTACAATTGCTTACTATACCTTTAATAATTAATGTTTTCACTTAAAGTGTTTAGGAGACAACGCGTAAAGGAGAATGAATTCCTTATAGGTGACCAACATACTATATAGCTTAACACGGCATGTTCTCCTTCCACTGCTGTAGTTTCATCTCACCCGTTGCTTTTCAGACCGAAACATGGACATATTTAGATTATAGATTTCTGGCCCTTTATTACCGCTCATGTAATTTATGTGAATGGGCCCCAAGAGCCCCTTCAAAGCCAAAGACAACAGTAATAATAACCACCAGCAGATTTTGACAAAAGCCAAAGCTCTCCTCAAAGCAATTAAGATAAGGCTGATAAGTCTGCTTACTTAAACAGGGTGAGTGTGACCTAAATCAGGTCAGATTCTGCTGTCTGAGGCAGAGTTAAAAAGCCCTGTTGGGGGTGTGTGTTATAAGCATCCCAATTAAGACAATGTCGTCAATGTCTGAAGATAAGTTAAGACCCTACACTAATCCTCATTTTCATCAGCATATGTTGCTGTAAATCCAGTTTGTTAAATACAACACTTTGATCCACAGTCTATTCTATATCATCAGAGCCTACAGGTCTATAACGTTGTTAAACTTCATATTAGTATCATTATTATCATCACATAATTAACAACGAGTTCTCTGAATGGACACTCGCAACTTAATCGTGATTTAAGTTAACTGTATAGCACAGCCAAACAACCACAAGTGCTTCAGTGCATTACAAGCAAACACTGCCATCTGTCAATCATTTTACTCTATAAAGGAATCTATTTATCCATTATGGAAACACTTGGCCCAACATGTAAGCAGAAGAGACCCATGTCTGTGTATTTTAAAAGCCTGTATAGGCTGCTTTATGAGCAGCGCGTTTGAACTAACCGTTGAGTCCATTGGGGATACTCCTGTGATGGTGAGATGCTGACAGATCGTCCATGGACCTCCTCATCGCGGTGGCCGGCTTACTGCCTTGTGAGGGAGACTTGTGTACATGGTTGTGATTGTGGTGGTCGGGGCTTCCGGCGCTCCCGGCGCTGGACGTGCTGCTACCGTCCCCAACATCCCTGACGGTCCCCGTGCCCCCGTTAAGGTTGGTCAGGCTGGACTGACTGTCTATGGAGCTCCGCGAGCCGGCGCCGTTCCTCTCCTCGTCCAGCATGAGGATGATCTCCTTGAGCTCGGAGTTCTCCCGCACCACGGTCTCCTGGTTGGCCTCCAGCTCCTTCAGCTTGGACATGTAGGCGCCGACCTCCTTCCACACGGCGCCGGCCGTGTAGCGGCCGAAGCGCTGCCACTCGCGGGACAGCTTCTTGCCCTTCTGTCGGTCATCATCCAGAAAGCAGCACAGCTCCCGGAGCTCCTGGTTGTCGTCCTGGAGTTTCTGGTTTATCTCCTTTAGAGTCCGGATCTCGTGCAAGTGCAGTTGCAGCCGCCGGTTGATGTCTTTCATCAAGTTTCCGTGCTCCATCATTAAGTTCATTTTCTCGCTGTCTACCCTCCGCAGCCTCCGGACCAGCTCATCTTTGCTGCAGCGAAGCAAGTCCGCGTCCGTCATCTTGCTCAAGTCATCCGTTGGTCCCTCAGAAAGATTCTTAGCCATAACTGCCGATCCTGTTTGTTATGCTCAGTTCGTTTTTACGTTTGTTTGACAACTAGGTCAACTAGGCTTATGGAGCCTCACTTGATTATATGCAATATATAAAAAGGCCTACATGGTCCAAATATATTTAAAATATAGGCCTATTGGCATGTAGCAATATCATGAAAATATTAACGTAGGATAACGCATGTAGCCTACAAGAAAGAGCGCCGACACATAACAGGATCAATGTTTTAACAGTCGCGCTGCAATATGTTAGGCTATAGCCTATTCCAAACAGCGAAACGTGCGATCGGCTAACAATCAATTACCCTACCATGCATTTCCAATCAAGCCACGGTCCCCTGCGTTCCGTCTGTTGGTAAAAAATAAATATGTTGATTTCAAACTAAAGCACAAACCAAAAGTTATTCAAATCAACACTATAGGCTCCAAACATAATGTCAAATCCAGTCCACGCACTGGACTTTGCGATCGACAACGCTCCACTATAATACGACTCGGTGACTCGCTGAGATTGTGCGGTTGGTTGTGGCACGGTCCTCCCCCCTCCTCCAGATACCAGGGCTGGGTTTGAAACCATTCAAGAGGCGGCCAATCAAGCCGTGTTATGGAGGCGAGCAGCAGGTAGATACTAGCTGTGTGGCGAAACAGCGACTCAGCCCTCTTAAAGAAACAGTTAGCGCTTTTAGCCAGACCATAGGCTTTACTACTGTGCTATTATTCGACTGGTCTGGCAGGGTTATGACATCAAATTGATGGCTGCTTAATAGGCTTGCGGCTAGCCTAAAAAACAGAAGTTTGTTTTAAAATATATCAGATTAAAAACTTTAGACTAAATGCGAACCATAGACATAGGCGAACTGTATTGTGGTCTACCATTGGATTATCAGATGGAAATGCCTATAAACATAACAACAGTAACATTACAACTATCAACACTCTAAAATAGAACTAAACAACGATCCACCATGCATATGCATACGTATTATTAAATATAATTTAATAGAATAGGCATATAAGTGAAGTTTGTTTTTACAGGCATATTTAATTAAGCTCTACCTAAATATACCAACATGTTACAGCGACATCATGTGGTGAAAGTAGGCCAGTCACCAGAAAAAATATGCAATATGGCTGCCAGTGAAAATGTCAAAAATGCACTAATAATGTAATAATAAATAACTAGCTACATAGTGATAAAAATCCTATCCTTGCTGAACTTCATTGGCTGCCAGTTTATCAGAGATGTGATTTTAAAATTCTATTGTTCACTTATAAA
>JAODUK010012728.1:0-28561 GCA_027564635.1 Typhlichthys eigenmanni | reverse complement strand
CCTCCTGAGGAAACCCATTTCGGCCGCTTGTACCCGTGATCTTGTTCTTTCGGTCATAACCCACCCTTCATGACCATTATATAATAATATAATAATATAATTTATAGCCCATATATATATATATATATATATATATATATATATATATGGGCTATAAATTATATTTCTAAGTTGCTATTCATGTCATTTTTTCTGTATACTTGTCAGTAAAGGTAAAGTATACTTGGTATAGTTTTGGTAAGTATATAACATGTATACTGAAAGTATACTCTCGTAAATTTAGTTTAAATGAAGTATACTAGTAGTACACTTGAATAAACTTATTTTTTGTAAGGGCATCCTTACTATGTATATATGTGTATGTATGTATATATGTATATGTATGCATGTGTGTGTGTGTGTGTGTACATTTATTTATGTAGGTCTGTATATATGCGTATATGTATATATGTATATATATACTGTGTATATTTGGACTATAATAATCTACAATATAACTGGAATATTAGATGTGGAAAAAGACATGGTATGGCTTCCTTATTGGGCGCGGACACATACAAGATATGTCTCTAGGAAACTGGAAGACTGGCTTCCTTGCCAACCAAAAATACCACAACTACAATTGAGTGATTCAGCACTAGCCTAAACTCAAATCACTCGCAAATCATTCCCATGAAGCTATCAAACAGGAGAAATGTCCCCCGTGGGACAAAAGACGGCGTTGAAACAGGAAGAAGGAAAAGACGACTAGAAAACACAACAGAGTGCAGTATACATTTTTTTTATTAAATATATATATATTATATATATTATATATATATATATATATAATATATATATTTAATATATATAAGTAAAGTATACGTGAGTATAGATGCTAAACAGTGTGGTTTTATATATATAATATATAAAATATAATAAAAATAAATACAGTAAATATATATATATATAAAAAGGTCTGTTTCTGTTTCCAGGTGTAGCTGTTAGCCATGGATACAAACTAGTCCAGCAGTTTCCCTCCCAAAGAAAAGCGAGAGTGAGTCAGTCCATGAAGTAAAGGATATTACAACATGGGAGGCGTCCCGACATGCCCTTTACGGCTGACATTCAGTGACACATGAAAGGCTAATATGTGGCAGTGTGAGGCGTAACGGGATGTGATCTGACGTTCAACACAAGCAGAGAAAGGAAACATACATTCATTTGTTCAAAACAAAATAAACAGTCGTGTTTTTATGTTTATTAGTAAGTGATTTTATTTCAGGATTAAGAATGTCTGGAATGTTAGCAGACAAGTCAGCTGACCTATACGCTTCCTCCTGTCAGTTTAGCTTTGAGCCAGGCCTTTTTGGTTAAATATTGCTATTCAATAGCCAATTAGAGGGAAAATGGCTTGCCTATTTGCTTTTGTGAAGCCACAATGTCAGTCGCTCCCCAGCTACAGTGCATCAACTATGGTGTTGTTTACACTGCTGAATAAAATGCTAAATAATAGGCACCATTTATTTCTGTATGTATTTATGTATTTAAGTATGTGGGATAAACAATAACTACCACTGAACCACTTAATGGCATAAACAATTATGCAGTACATTTAATACAATAAAAACGTCCCAAACTGTCCAAGTATTCATTCTGGTAGCCTCACACAATGCTTATCACATATTCACACATCTGTTCTGACCTCTTCCCCCTCAAACTGGGACGGACAGACGTACAAAGTGTTTTGCTAACCCTACACCTTTCTATCAGGTTTGCTGTTGTTGCCACTGATGGCTGACAGCGCGATGCCAAAGTCCACATTGTCCCTCCACTAGGGCCTCTGTAGAAAGGAAAAGGGAGGGATCCAGGTCCAGGATAATGTCAGGATGAAAGATGAAAGAGTCCCTTGGTAAGGTTAATTACACAAACATGCGCTCTATCTCTTAAAGATACACTACCCAATTACACAAACACACGCTCTATCTCTTAAAGATACAGTACCCAATTACACAAACACACATTCTATCTATCAAAGATACACTACCCAATTGTGTATATTGCCCCCAGAACCCCACATGTTCATACAAGCTCACGGCTTGATTCTTGACACACGCCAGTTCATGAAGAAGACAGGGGAGGAGGGGTAGAGAGGAGGTCACCTCAGTGGTGTGTGGATTGTGGGGGGCATTTCTAATCAGGAAGTTTTAAGCTCTACTTAAATGCTTTCTCTATTTCTCTGTCTCACACACACACACACACACACACACACACCTGCATAAAATGGTACATGGACTGCATTTAAATACTACAGTGCTTTTACAATCCACTCAAAGCGCTGTAATAATAATAATAATAATAATAATAATAATAATAATATTAAACTTTATTTGTATAGCATCTTTCATACACAATGTGCAACTTAACATGCTTTACAGTTAAAAACATTTGAAAAACAAAAGATTAATGGAACAAACTAAATTAAACAAAAATAAATAATAAACCTTGGCCCCTGTTAATGAACTCTGCTAGCGGTATTTACCTGCCCTAGCCACATCAGCCACTAGCGGCATTTACATGCCCTAGCCAAATCTGCTGCTTTGTCTGCCCTAGCCACAATAGCTACTAGCGACAGTTATCCACGAGAAAACTAGACAATTCATATTTATCTATTCCGTGTACCTGTCCTAGTCGCCCGTAAGCTTATCAGTGATCTAAACCTGATCAAAACACATTTGTAAAAGTGGCACGAGCCAAGAGGAAAAGTTTCCAAACCTTATGGAGAATCATAAAAAATATTTTATGATCTAAATAAAAAAACATAAAATAAATAAATAACTAAACTAAAAATAAATTAAAATTACAATATAAAATACATATAAGGATAAAAACATAGGATGTTATAAGGCTAAACAGTGTGGTTAAGGAAAATACTCAGTCATAAACATGAGAAAAAAAGTGTTCTTAACCTGGATTTAAAAATTGCTATATTTGGGGCATGTCTAAGATCCTCTGGTAATTTATTCCAAATGTGGACAGCATAAGTGCTAAACGCAGCTTCTCCATGTTTCGTTAGGACTCTAGTCTGTACTAACTGACCTGTGTTCATGGATCTAAGGGCCCTGCTCGGTTGGTATTCTTCAAACATATCAGAAATGTATTCGGGTCCTAAACAATTCTGATTCATCTGTTCACAGTTGCCTCACACACACGCGCACACACGCACACACACACACACACACACACACACACACACACACACACACACATTCATACATACGTGTGTGGTGGCCTGGGTTGTGTGAACAGAAAAAAAGCATGTTATTGCTTGATGCACAATATACACTAGAGATAGACACACACACACACCCTGTCCTGAATTAAAGGTTTGGAAATGTGTGTAATGATACTGTGGATCTCACATGCACACTGTAAGGAAGTTAGTAAGTCTCTTGCAATGTTATTAGTGTCACACCCTGACGTGGACACACATACATACTACACACACACACACACACACACACATCAAGGGAGTGGGCAACTCTCTTAATGTGTAATCAAGTAGAAATAACTGTATAATCAAATAGAATGTAAGATATCAAGGGTGTTGATGTATCCTGTGTTGGGCGGGCACACACTTAAACACACACGCCCATACATATACCTTTGCATATTACAGCGAGCGAGTGGTTTCTTGTGGGAAAAGTCAGTGTCTTTGAGTGTCAATTCACCTGGGGCACCAATTCATTTGTATGCTTCCTCTAACATTAAAAGAGCACTGATGTGAGTTCCCAATAGCCTGTTTAATAATGTTGGATTTGAAACAATGTCCATTGAAGTGATAAAAAAACCTCTAAATTAAATATACATAGACGTCAACATAATATAACTTAAATTGTTAATGCCACATTAATCAAGAAGAATACATTTGTATATAGTAGGGCTGTCAGCCAATGTCAGTCAAAAAATGTATTTCGATTTATCACACACTTTAGGTAATTAATTGTGATAAATGAATTGCATGTTAAGTTCAAATTTGTACCTAAATGTGTTTTTTTTGTGTGTTATATTTTTAAACAAGATACTGTATGCCAGCTTTACGCAAATGTTTGTATTTATTCTACAAATAAAATAAATAATTCCAAACACTTGCATAAAGATGGCATATTTTATCAAAATAAAACACAAAAAACATTTTGGTATAATGAATTGCGATTGCATTTTGTATTATACTGAAAGCCCTAGTATAGGCTGTAGATAATGAATTACATAAACAAGTCTATAAAAGCCCCCCAACCTGTTATTTTACTCTCATAAAAAAATATACACCGTATGTTAATTTGTATAATCAGTAGACAAACAAGGGTTATGCATATACACACAATAACACAGTAACATACCAACATCAATATAAAGTTTATATAAATATAGTAAATAGGATATAAATACACTTCTTTTTAAATCAATAAATACATGGGATAGGGAGAAGGCATGCACATATTGTATGGAGTAAAATGGTTAATATGAGTGACTTGCTACAATAATGAAGAATGTGAGGTGGGGTTGCAGCTATAGGCTCTGTCACTGCGGGACAGAAAGGATTGAAGCTCTTAATATATATTGCAGAAGAGGTTTGGCTACTGAGCCCTTTAAATACAGTATATTGTATATTGCGTGTTACATGGTGAAAAAATACAAAATGTCACACATCCATACAGTATGGAGTGTGATGGGGGGAATGGCACATTTACTTTACTTATTACTGGGTATTAAAAGTAATTAGTTATGTCGTGTTCATTTTAGAATTTAATCCTCTGTATTGGAAAAATAATGAACCCCATCATTCCCTGGAATTCCAAATTTAGTTTTCTAACTTTTATGACTTCTTTATTTTTACCCTCTGTGAATTGTATGGATTGTGCTGTGAGGATGTTATAGTTTACCGTCTGACACGCACAGAAAAATATGAGCTGTGAAAAATCATGTCCTGTCCCTTGCCATGGCTGGAGTTATTCAACCTGTTCAATGAATGGCAGGAAACCCCGATAATAGCTCCTGAATGGAGTCAGCATCCTTAGCTGCTTGAATGTGTAGCAGACTTCAGGTAATAACTCTCTGTAAAGGAAGGCGGACATTATGCAGTTTCATAAATATGTTAATGTCCCATGCGTTTTGGGCAAAATATCGTTTAATATAGAGATGGCATAATTGGTTTTATTATTTTACCAGGCAGGTCAGTTGAGAACAAATTCTTATTTACAATGACAGCCTGAAGATCATTTGTTATCACTTCCAGTTGCAAACAGACTAAATGGAAATAAATACACACACACACACACACACACACACACACACACACACACACAATCTACATATTAGCAGGTGTGAGAGAGATTGTCCTCCCCCTCCGGGAATCAAACCCCAATCTCCCACGCAGAGACTGGCCACTCTACAAGGCAGGCTAAAACCCACGGGCTGTAACCTGCGTCGCCAAAGCATCCTATGAGGTGTCGGAGAGTGAGGATTAACTTCACTGCACATCTGCTGGCCTCCGTTACACTGACTAGACCATGTGCTTCCATGTCTCCGTCACTAACTATATGACTACCTGTACACTGAGTGTAAAGGTACTCTGTAGACCATGTGCTTCCATGTCTCCGTCACTAACTATATGACTACCTGTACACTGAGTGTAAAGGTAGTCTATGTTTTTCAATTCACTCTGAAAGTAGTTTCGGTGGCCTGGGTTCTCTGGGTGTGGGTACTTATAATAATTATTAGGCCTATATGACAGCTAAAGATGATACCTCCAACCAAAGCATTTACAAATAACTAATAAACAAAAAATACAATATAAAAAACTATAGGGGAGGGAGAGGAGCAGGTTAAGGGGGTGTTGTTTGTTTCCATGTGAAATGTAGGCTGTACAGTCCTTTGAGACTGCAATGTGATTGAGGGCTATATAAATAACATTGACGTGACTTGACTTGAACTACCTGTCCATCATTGACCAAACATGGACTCAGAATGGAACCACACAGGCGGCGGCGGTGCAACAAAGAGTGTGGCCCCGCCTGTGTAAAGACAGATTATTAGCTGACCGTGTGTTTTTGCAGGCATGTCCTGTGTGGGTGAGGGCTCCAAGAGACCCAGCATATCACAATGAGGCTTGTTTATCATTCATGTTGATTTACTGCTGCCAAAACAAGGCTATCTGGAGGAGGAGCTCTGTATTATGAACTGATAATGTAGTAAATATGACTAATGACTGTACGAAACAGGCTGCACTCTTATCTCGTCTATATATAATATAGTACAATACTATATATTGTGTCTAGCAGTGCCATTACATGAATTAAAGATTACAATAGATGTACATTCATAGGTTATGATTAACCTTGGGCTATAGTAGCACCTGTTAATAGACATTTCTGTGAGTTGTTTTTGTGATATTTTAAGAGACCGCTTTAAATTGCAGGACTCTGGACATCAAAGAAGACATTTAGTAGACTATATGACTAATAATGTACTGAATGTTGCCTTCTTTGTGAATGTAGAAACACTACAGTGCAAATGTGCACAGTGAGCTGCTGCTGCTGGGGCCGGTACGACCAGGGAGTGCTCCTTTTAGACCCAAGGCCCCAAGCAGAGTCACATCATCGTGTATGGTGTCTGTATAGGGAGCCTTCGCTATACCGACATCTATGGACGTGTTGTCAACAACTAGTGTCTCGACACCAGCGACACCAGTGTTTTCCCCTCCCGCCTTCATGACAGACAGTTCTTGCTCCTGGAAACAGTACGAAAAGGCAGACAGACAGACAGACAGACAGACAGACAGACAGACAGACAGACAGACAAAAATACTAGCAGGCAGACAGGCAGGCAGGCAGGCAGGCAGACATAAATATAGACAGACAGACATACAGAAATACTAACAGGCAGGCAGGCAGGCAGGCAGTAAGACAGACAGAAGTGTGGAAGGCGTACAGGACCGCCCCTGCGTTTTGAGTCCTGCCTGGTCTGGCACCCAGAGGAAAGCGGGTCTTCCCCTCAGAGCGGGTCTCTCTGGCAGGCTGTCAGGAAGGTCGCGACCCCGGTGTGACTCCACAGCCAAGATCAACCACGCCAAGGCCGGAAGCCCTGGGAGAAGGAGTAGCACAGCTTCTACGCACCACGTGGACTGCTGCACATACATAAACACTGTTGTTGGACACGCACTCATGGGCCCACGTGCACGCACGCATACACACACAGTGTGAATATACTTAATGTATTCATGCACACACACACACACACACACACACACACACACATACTGTATGAATATACTTCCTGTATTCATGCACACACACACACACACATATTGCATAGGCTACACACTACACACACATATGAATAAACCTACTGTACACACAGCACATACTCACACACACATACTGTTATTAATAATACTGTAAACACACACACACACACACACTTTATGGATGCAGGAGTCAACCCAAACATGTAATAATAATACTGAGTAGTTGATTTTTTCATAACAGTCAGGAACAATATCCTGTTGTTACTTACAGTAGCTACAGTAGTGGACAATTAGAGAGAAACAGTAGGGGGTCACAGCTATCATGGCCAGATCTTGTGGTCTTGTGTTCAACCTTTTTCCCAGACGACAGCTACTTGTGAAGCATTGTGTGTGTGTGTGTGTGTGTGTGTGTCTGTGTATTGTGTGTGTCTGTAAGCACAATATCCTTACATTTCTTATAAGGTCAGTTGTTTTATTGTATTGAATGCTTAATGCACAGCAACCATTTCCATTGGGTGCACTGCCCAGGGCTATAGGCACATTCCCAAATGAAAGGTTTAATAAACATTTAGTAGGTACCTACTAGTTGTAGCATATTTCTCCTGGACAAGCTAACTCACGCATGTGCTGTGTGGTTAATCGCAATATTTAAGACTCTGTCTCATTTTATTAGGGCCCCTCATTCTTGGCTTTATCACACAGCAAACACTCTGGTTCCTGGTTTTGTTTCATACTGTTTGTGTTCTCACATGTGCCATGACTACAGGGAGAGCCAGACACAGTGGGTTTCCAAGCCAGAAATCTAGAGGAAGAGTAAAGGTATAGTCAGCGATTGCAAGCTAAATGCAAGATAAAACATTCAACAAATACCTCCTTGCATTTCGCTAGTTTCCCATTCTCTGTGCGTGTTGAAAAAATGATCTGATACTTCTACACAGCCCTGGTTCTGTAATTTGGAACATAAATAAAGTGGCGAACACCGCTCGTATCAACAAAGCCGTAGCACTACACTTTGCTTCAGAATGCATTTCGACGTGTAATCCGCCGCCGAGGACCGCAGAGCGACACTGTTTTGATTTGAGCTTCAAGTTACCAGGAATGACTGACCAAACCTTTAAGGCTGCCAGTTAGGCGATCGAAAATATATCACATTGGTAAGACAATAATCCACACTATAGTGATATAACACTGTGGACAATTGCACATTTTTATAGACAATATTTATAATAAATAATTTAGATAAAATAATTTGCTCTCAATTTAAAATGTTTTTATCTTGATTTTGCAAGTTCATCACATCACAATTAATCACTCGATTCATTCGATTTTACTTTATTAGGTTTTGGATAAAAATAATGTTTACATCCTTAACCCAATCCTGACAACATGGGTTAAAATTGACCAGTGTTCATTTCAAGTGGGTTTTTTATACCTCTGAAATAAATGTTTAAAACTATTTTTTTTGTACACAAATACAATTTAGCATAATTTGTTGTGATAATTTAAAGTAATTGCAATTATTGCATTTGCCTACTATGTGAATATTTATTACCATGCTCAAGCATGTGCTGCTGTGCATGCATTAGCCTGAGTGGCTTTGCTGCAGTAATTTTGTTAGGTCAATTATTGGGACACACAGGAATGCTTGAAATAGTCACTGATCAGTATCAACAGACCTCTCTGAAGCACTCAATTCAGACCAGCAATGAAATCAAAACCCTTGTCCGATATATTACTATAGCAAAGCTGCAACTCAAGGTTATCTCTCTTGTTCACTGATCATGGATGTGCACATTTTGTGATAATCTATCAAAAGGTACAAGTAAGACAAATACATTATTTTGTAAATGTATACTTAAGATTAATTCTGACAGTAAGTAATAAACTTCAGTTTGATTTAGGGCCACTTTTGTTGAAATAATTAACATAATGATTGAAGATAACTAAATATTTATACAGAATATATGATGAAAAATTGGACAACAAAGTGATACAGTAGTTAAAGCAACAAATATAACCACTCAAATACATACTGTATATATATATATATATATACCAATACAATTGGATGTAGGACAAAACCAAAATTATTTGTATTAAAAACATTAGAAAGGCAAAGTAATTATATTTGTAATGACCAAAAACATTATAATTAATTAATATCTTGAATATCACATTAGATTCATTTGTTTTTATAAAGGAACAAGAGACCTTCACTGCATCAAATTCCATAGGAAATTAATATTTGTCTATCTGGACCCATGTTATGCATTATAGGGGTATTAAATATATTGTGCTTTCTATGTTAATTACTGTAATATTGATTCTTGTTTAACATCTGACTGCTTTGTAAATGCTTTGTTAAAGTAGTACAATCATGGGCAAACACTTGACTATAGCTGCTAAAGCCGGTTATTCATTTTTACATCATATACAATGGCCTTTGGAAATGCAGAATCACTAGAGTAGGCTATACAGGCTATGTATACTTAACGTACAATAGCATCGTTTCCAGAGTGAAAACCTCAAACATGGCAAGCATTGATACTTATGTGAATATTGGCCACTGGGAGCAGTTATTTCAGAAAACATTGCATTCTGTTGCCAATGACCTGCCCATGTGTGTGGCAGCGGTTGCCCCCCATTTGATAACGTCTCTTCAGTGGAAACTGAGGGTGGACAACATGGGTACATTTATTTCTTGTGTGAAATGGGGACTATGACCCAGTGCTGGCGTCACTGTGTGTCAGGGAAGGTATACGCTTGTCTAGATTATTTTACGGATGACTGTGTGCATGACGATGTCAGAGTGTCTGTGTGTGTGTGTGAGAGAGTGAATAAAGATGATTGGACGTCACAAAAGACGTCACTGTTTTTGGGATGCACTGCTTTATTAATTCACAAGATGTGTCCTTCCCACAGACACATTCAGACATTTTGTTATTAATAATCCCCTTGAGATGAAGCTTCTCAAATTCATGAGGGTCCCAGGATAGCTTTGTCTAATTTGTCATAATGTTGGACTTTCCGTTCTAAGTCTTACGGGTCTCTCCTGACCTCCTAAATCTCAAATATATTTCCTGGAACATCTATATATATATGATTAGTTTTTCTTGGAAACCAGACAGCTTTATCGCAACAACTTTTATTTATATTTAAGCAGGCCTTTTATTTTTTATTTAGTGTGTATCTGTCAGTTGCAATATCTGTATGGTAACTGTTTTGCTTTGCCACTCTGAACCATACTGTAAAAAGCAAGAGAGCTATAGCATACAGTACTGACAGCTCATTCTAAGGAAAACTAAATGCTGGACTGATGACTTCCAGTACCTTTGTCTTAATCAAAAGCTAAAAACAATGAAAATCCTTTCTTAATATAACTGAGTTGCTTTACAATGAAACACATTTGCAGTTGGGCATAACATGCTTGTCAAGCCATATGTCCATTGTATTTATTTTGGCACTGGAGGACCATTGAAACCTTCTCACCGTACTGTAAGCTTTTCAGTAATTTTAGCTCTTGGAGTCCACCCTGTCAACAGCTGGCTCTGCAAACTGTTCAAGTCCTTGAACTTGTTTTTCCCAGTGCTTGTGCCGGCTCTCGTTAAATATAAAGTGACAATAATATTTCAGTGCTTGTTACTCAACATATTCAAGGCCTTAGGAAATCTAATTTTCCACTATTAAGAGCCTGTTTCCTTAATTTGTCTTACAGATGTGCAACACCTTGACACCGGCATGCACACTTGTGATTTCATATACTGTATGACTTTCGTCCAACTCTGTCACCTATCACATCGCCCACTCTGCTATTGTTTGTGTTGACATTTTAATACTTGAAATGGACATTTTTACTACAATAATATGAAAGTCGTCATTGTTCTCCACAGGTGTCTCTCTTAGAAACACAGGAAAGATATTTAGCATCATACAAATTGAAGTTCACCGTTTAACAGTAATAAATTAAAGTAATAAATACCCAGTGTGTCTCCTACAAGTCTATACAGTTGTGGTGATTAATTAACAGGGAAAAGCAACATAGTTTATAGGGTAGCCTTGGCAGAACAGTTTTGGAAAACAATGTGTTTGCTTAATCATTTGACTCAAAAGGCATTAGACCTCCTTGAATCCTCAAATCCATCCCATCATAAAATCTTAATGAAAGACCCCCAAGTCAGATGACCAAAAATCTTTTTATGCATATACATTTTGGTTAACTTGCTACACAGTAGCATTAGTCAAATATATGCTTAATTTAAGACGCATGGGCTGGTTGTATAAGTAAAACATCATTGACATGTATTAACATTATTCATTTGAATACTTTGTGAGATATATTGAAAGAGATGTCGTCTGCACACTTCTGCTGAATGTTCAAGCATCCTAGTTTATACTTCATATCAAATATGATCATGGAATGAGATTAAAAAATACAGAACATGTTCTTGCTAACAAAGAAAATACAATTTAACTGTATGTTTTTGATAGATGAGATGAGAATACTGCTGATTACAAGATGCATAGTAATATTGTACTACAAATCATGATCATACATGTACAGTAATCCGTGCGGTTTATGACAGTTGCATCTCGTACCCATGTGAGGAAGGAAGTTCATTGATAGTGTCTAGGAAGCAACCATCAAGACTGATGTTAAAATTAGTCAATAAATCACTTGCAGTACAGTACTTAATTTATGTGATATACTGTATACGGTATGATGTTGCTGCCAACAACACACTGAACAGACACATGTAGTACTGGTATGAGAGAATGTGTGCACGTGAATCCAATTATGCTTACTGGATGGTGTCCAAGCGTTGCTCAACTTTTTGAAGTAATATATTTAATATATGATACTTCACTTTCCCGCATTGGCAAGAATGTATTGCGTATCTGAAAATATCACAGTAGAGCATTAGCATGACATTAGAAACATATTTTCACCCTTTTAATAAGTGATGGTGGGGGGAAGGGGGGGGGGGGGGGGACTAAGATGGAGAGTGATAAAAAAAACAGACAAAAAGTATGTTTTGGTCTTCTTAAATTGATTCCAGACCTTTTTACTGCTCTGCTCTCCATTCTCCTCCCATGGAAATAATATTGTTTATTTTGCCGGTTCCTCAGCCAAGCCATTCTCAGGTTTGGTCTAAATACCATTGTGGGCCTCTGTGATTCCTGTAACTTTCCAATCCAATTAGGATGTGATATAATAGTGCAGGAGAAATCACAACACCACAGAGTCTGAGCTTACTAACGAAACAAGTAAGACAAATCTATGCGTACACTGGACTGCTTTCTGGGACTTAACATCCTCAATAACGAGCACAATTTGAAGCATCTGCTAGCACGGCGCGTATGGTGTTGTCCCTACAGTATGGCCTTGTAATGTTATATGCACTTATTACAAGGAGGATAAACCCTTATATGGTTTACAAAATAGGGAGAGAGTGAGAGAGACAAAGAGATTTTGTTTTCAGCTTTTCATATGTTGACATTCAGGGTCTGGCATAGTTCTCAATTGATCCCATCCGTGTCCTTTGTGAGCAGGATAAACATTGTCATTGTCCAATAAACATGATCTAAGAGCCAAATGGCTCTTGATGGGTTAGAGAACATGATTTAAAACTGAGTAATAGGATGGTAGTCTCGCAGAGCCAGCATTTACTTGTGTAAATCAGGGACAGCGACAACTGCCTCAATACTATGACGGCAGAGTTATTTTGACTGACATGCATGATGACCAATAACTGATTGACCAAATTGGGCGTTATACTCATACTGGAAGAATTAGTTGGAAACCTAAATGACATGAATCTGGCTTTTTGAAATAGTTTATAAAAATATGTTAAGTACAGTTACTGCTTAAATCAAAGCGAAAGACTGAAATTAATCACTGCACTAGTGTCATACCGAAATTACATAGACAGACTTGTCAGTGATAATGTCAACCAATTAAATTGTACTATATATAAATATATATATACTGTATGTATCACTTCCTGATAATGCTGACATGCTTACGGGGACCTTCAGTACTTTCAGTACGAGTTGCTTATGTGACATAGTGCTAATGAACGCAAGAGGCTGATACTAATCGAGTGGTAACAACATTCATTCTGAGAAGACTGAAAAAGATTGTGACAGACTGTGACAAGTGTGTGTATTTTGCAATGCATACTTAATAACTCATTAAGAATCCATGACATATTTAAAATCTTTTAAAATTAGTCAGAGTTTAGCTCACGTACTATAGACCAAATAACCTGACAATATAGCTTCTTTATCACTGCAGCCAGGGTCATGATTGTATTCACCTATTTTTCCAAAGGATATATTAACCAGGCTAAAGCATCAGGCATCCAGTATATGTTTAATACGTCCATGACCATTAAAAAAGTTATATGTTTGTGGCCACCATGGCCTAGGGACTGTGACCAGATATGAGTGATATAGTGTTCATCCAGGCTTGTGGAAAGACCCCCAAATGTAAACCATTGCTGTTTAATAGTCTTGGCTGGCTCTGGGGAATTTTCACGCTCTCCAAGGCTTTCCGAGAACAATCAATAATATTGTTCCAGCCTTTACAACGGGACAGATGCCTGCCATGTTACAATTGCAAAAAAAAAACATTTGGATGCATTCACAAGTTACTGATTCACATTTAAATATTCTACATGCATGCACACACGCACACACATTCACTCACACACGCACAAACACTGTACTATCATTGTTGTTAAGAACTGGTTTCTCGGTTTTTTTATTTTTTTTTTATTCTCCACCTGTCTCCATTTTTTATTCCTAGCAGATCCTTACTTTGTTTTTACTCCTAGCAGATACATACGGAAGAACAGCTGTTCAGCATTCATGTGAACCCTTTATATATTGTTTGCATTACTGCGACATTGCACTAAAAGTGCATTATTAGATATTTGGTGACTTATCTTTTGAATGGTTGTTAACAAGTATATGTAAATTTATTATTAGGAAAACCTCTTGAGATGAACCATCTCGTTTTCAAGAGGGTCCTAAACATGGACAAAATTACAAAACATAATGAAACAGTTGCATTATACAAACAGACAATTGCTCAAGTACAGGGGCAGGGCCCATTAGGCAAGGTTAGGCATGAATTTGAGGCAGCATTTTGGGCGCCCCTGATCAGCATAAAGCTGTAAATAAAACTACTGTACATTGTATATATAGCCTATTTCTTTAGTCTCTCTTAGTGTGATAGTATGTTTAATCAGTTGCTCTATTGTCAGTGTTTCCCTTGACTAAGCACTTTATATATATATATATATATATATATATATACACACTTTGCTGCTGACGTCCATGATTCCCTGAGCAGATGCAATGGGACACATTTCGATTGTAAGTCGGTAAAACCTACTCGGAAATATCACCTTCCGACCTGCAATGGATTGCAGCATAAGTGTACTGTCAAAAACCAGCCCGGTCCTGGGGTGATTTTTTACGGTTTAGTGCAGTTTTCAGTCCATAAAATGCAGTTGTTTTTTTTCATAAAAACAAGAATTTTGTTAATATTAACACCAGCATTGTTGTGTCTCATCACATAAATACTATTACTTTGTTTACAGCTCAAAAAACACGTTTTATGGTGCAGGTACACTTTAAACAGAAACATTTATGTTCATAAATATGTTTATTGAAATTGTCACATGCTTTTCACAGTAGGTTATATTCTAATTGACGGTTGACTGTTGGTTGTTTGCTTACATTTAGTGACACTTTTACTGGCCTTGAGGAATGGGCCAATCTGTTTCTTTAGATGGATAATATAAGAACCATATCGCTCAATATTTTAATTGTACATTCGTGTGCACAACTGATGTTTTATACAGAACATTGAACATTTGTTAGAATTAGAATACAATACACTTTATTGTTCATAAGGAATTCGTTTTGGGCTCATATAGCGCTGATGATTTCCATACAATATAACACAACATAGAAAAACCTATTGCATATGCAGTAGTCTGCTTTGCCTGGTGCACCAGCTTTAAGTAAAGGAATAAGTAAGGAATTGAGGGGTTACTGTGACTTTTAACAACAAGGCAAATTCAAATCTCTCCCCACATATTTCCCGCAGTGTGATCTACTGTGTGCCAGAACTCTTCTTGACTCTTCTCGAAACTTCCTCTACTCTCATCAGCTGCCTTCAATCACTCGCCGTTGCTTTCCAAACATTCCTCCTACCGCTGTGAGTCACAGAACGGAGTATCGCTTCAACACTGGACCACAGTTGAGCACACGGCCCTTGTAAACAGCACACGTGAGCATGGAAGCAAAACTCAGCGGTTGCATTGACATCAAGCATGTGTCCCCCATAGCTTTACACAGAAGTGTCGTGTTCATAATTCCAACTATCTTAATTTGACTTAAGCCTCCTGTTTATGCTTGTAAGATTGGTTGTTACTGTTATGGACATGCTGTGGGGAAAACCCACCCAAGAATAATAATGCACCTTTTGACCCCAGTTAAGAAAATAGATTAGGCCTATATAATGAAGAATTACACTTAACAAAATGATAAACGCAACACTTTTATTTTTGCCCCCATTCATCATGATCTGAACTCAAATATGTAATACTTTCTCTATGTACACAAAAGGCCTATTTCTCTCAAATATTGTTCACAGATCTGTCTAAATCTGTGTCAGTGAGCACTTCTCCTTTGCTGAGATAACCCACCCACCTCACAGGTGTGGCACATCAAGCTGCTGATCAGACAGCATGAGTGTTGCACAGGTGTGCCTCAGGCTGGCCACAATGAAAGGCCACACACTTAGAATTTTGTTCAGTGTATATATATATATTTTTGAATATCATACAGGCCTCATTTAGGCTGTTGCACAATACAAAACACACACACCCACACACATTTATAAATAAGGATCACTTAAGATAACATGTACATTTTTTTAAAGAAAGAAAATAGAAATGTTTATATAAGAAAATACCCCATATAGTAATTACGAGAAAACTAATGGCATAACTCTTTCCTCCAGCTATAGTAATAGAATGCAGTAGCTAGGCTTTTTACTGATACCACATCAGCCCAACACTGGCTTCTCTACAATGGCTCCCTGTTAAGTTAACAATATATTTTACTGCTTTCTTTTATAAAGCAAGTCTGGGGCTAGTTCAAAGTTACACTACACATTTATTGAGCCAAGTATCTTGCATGCGGAGGCATTTCTGGAAATTACAAAGTCAAGACTAAAAAACTAAAGGGCTTTGTCCCTGACTAACCATATTCAGACACTGCCTGAGGAGTTACATGGCTAGCAGAATCAGTGGAATCTTTTAAACTATTTCTGGGTCATGCTTTCCCATGTTCAAATTCTCATGAATAGAGTGTTTGTGTACTCCTGCTTGTGATTGTGTGTGTGTGTGTGTGCGTGTGTGTGTGTTGAACCTACGGAATTATGGCTTTTACCACATGAGGGTGGATGTGTGTTATATTGGACATTCTGTTCTGCAGCTCAATTAGCATTTTGAAATGTTAATTAAAGAGTCTGTAAATACCATAATCATCATCATATAAATGTGACTGACTCATATAAACCATTATTGTCCCCGTTTGCCCATGATTTATGCGCACTTGAAAGGGTGGATCCTTAACATGTTCTGTAATTGTATATAAATAGGCTTCTGTACATTTGTTGGCCAGTTTTGTGGTCAGCTATGTTGTCTGAAGGGACCTGCAGTATCGTACTTGTGAAAGTTGTCTAACATTTAATTTAGTTGAAATTCCTCTCTGAATAAAATCATTGCGTTGGAGAAATCAGTGAAATTTCCCCCCTCCCCACATGTGTGACATCACTTCTGGATTGGAATCAATATCCCACAGTCCCTTATCTCTTTTTCACTGACACAGTGCCGGTGGAGAAGAGGTACAGTATACCATTAAGACAGTCAATCAAATTGGGGAATGTTACAATACAACTGCTTCAAACTGAAGCAGAATGTTTCGGTCTAACAATTACAGAAGGGAAGGGTAGGCATGGGTTAGGGGCCTTTAAAGATTGCAAACCTAAATATGACTTGCTCTTGCATGTTCAAGTGATATTATAAAATACATGCAGATAACAACACATTCTTTTGGAGGCAGATGGTTATGGGTTTTAAAACAATACTAATAATACAAGTTGGTTTTGCAGATGAGGAATTTTAATTGCTATGATTGGAATAATTTGAGTGACATATAAGAGCAGCAGCCCAGAATAATTCTTTAGTGAGAGTAGAGAATAGAAAAATGTTTTGTCAAAGGAATATTGTGAAATTTGACATAACCCAGAAACCCTTGTTTAGGGTTTCACAACAATACTTTAACAATGCCTTCTTCTTTCTGTTGCGAGTATGTAGTCTTTTAAGGTTGAAATACAAGAAGGAAAACTGTCAAATCATTGCATTGAGCCACGGTTGAAAACACTTTCACATCGGAACACCTCAGCATTCGAACCCATACACACAATCTTGAGCCCTGCATCAGAGATGCAACAGCTCTCCCTTTCTCACACACACGTCATTCACAATTTCACTTCTTCTTAATCTCTTCGTTTGTATAATCGTATAAATGACTGTAAACAAACATGCATGTTCGCATTTAAACAATTCATTAATACCAAAATATTTGTCTTTGTCTCTCTCTCTCTCACACACACACACACACACACACACACACACACGTGTGCGCACATATACACACAATACTGTGCAGTGGGCATGTATCCTCCCTCTCCACACACGGCTGTAGAGCACAAACACAAGCATTCCTTAATTTCATTTCCTGGAATGCATGACCATTCAGTGTCAAGAGGGGCTTCCAGCATAGCACTAACATGCTAGCTCATCTGCTTTCACTTACTTCTCAGCAGCTCTGCATGTCACGAACCCAACGCGCACGCACACACACACTCACACGCGACTGGTCCCAGAACACACTGCAAGACTTGCTGCAGCTTGGATTTGAGTTTGAGATTTCTTTCAACGTGTCGATATTTTGACCCATACAATAATGTTGCTTTTCTCTCTCTCTCTGCACTCCTGACACACACACACACACACACACGCACACACACGCACACACACACACGCACACGCACACGCAAACACGCACGCACGCACACACACACACGCACACACACACACACCCAAATCATTCCGCCTGTTATCTTGGTTTCACCCAACTTAAAGTTGTGGATTGGTGATTGCAAACACTATTTGACATATTCAGTGAAATGCCATTTTGTGTTAAGATGAAGAGTACAGTAAAATCATATGGTTATTCATATAGGTCTCTGGCATTATCACCATAGTTGTAACTATGGAACATGGAACATATAAGCCTAGAAATGTCGCAGCACTATTGCAATATTTTGTTTACTTTCAGATGCTGCCTTTGGACCATATGACTATATGGTATTTATTTATCACAATTAGTTACATAAAGCATGTGTTTGAGATAACGTTTTTAATTGACTGATATACAATATACAAATATATTTTTCTTGAAAAATGTGGCATTAATCAAAACAGCTATAGCCTATATTATAAACCTGCTGGGCCCGAAGTAATAGGCCAGCTGGTTTAGCAATTCATTTAAATGAAATAATGTTCTATGCAGACTTTTTCATTTGCTTCATAAAGCAGAATAAATGTAATTTAGATATGATCACAGCCGTCGTAGGTGTGCACTTCAGAACAAGTGCTCTCCATCTCCTCTATCCTCAATGACAACCATATCCTGGGTGTGATGCTCTTGCGAATGTAGTCGTCAGTATTATAGCACATTAACCTGTGGCTTATTTAACGGTCAGTTTCCTTTCTTGTCGCTGAGATTTAATACACTTTCATGTGTTTAATACACAAATAATTGTGCCACTTTATTTGAAAGGTACAGATTTCAGAGAAAGACCTTCTAGGTTTTCTTTAATAATCACTGTATCAAACATATTTATATTACTATTGTTTATTCTACATCTGAATAACTCACATTTATTCAAATTAGTTGATGCTGTGGCAAAAACAGTCACATTGCATCCATGTATGCTTTGATTGGCATTTAAAATGGAAAGTTATAATATGAAAAACAGAACTATGCCTGCATTAAACATTGTGTGTACCACTTTGATGGTATTAACAATAAAGGTTACCATGCCACTTTGTTATTTTGTTATTATATTAAAAGAGCAAAATGCTGCTATAATCATATAATGATGACTTTAAGTAATATGTCCCTCTTTAAAAAAGCCTGGTGTGGACTTTTAATGGGCTCTTGCTTTTTAGAACAATGAGAACAGTGTGTATACTCATGCACAGATGTTTGTCTTCGGTAATGTGCATGGGCACAATATTCAAGCAATGCTGTTTATTAGAATGTGATGATGTTATAAGTATTCATAATGCATGCCCACTGTGTTATTATCAACAGCCATATAGCTAAACGATGCAAACAATAATTTATTGGCTCTTCACAGGAAACAAGAACGAGATCGAGATTTGTCATGAACCAAACTATATCATATAGTCTACCAAAAGCAAATAGTTTTCGTCAATTAAATGAACACACTGTGCAAGCACGTGTGACGCCTTGAGGGTCAGTGGCTTCGACCAAAAAAAAAAAAAAAAAAAAGTTGTTTCAAGCGAGAAATATCACCCCCTACAACACGTTTTTTTTTGTTGTTTTTTTTTCGGCACCCAATGTCTGTCTGGGTAGAAACAGGGGGGAAAAAATACATATTTATTGATTGACACAGGTTAAAAAAAGTTTTATTTTGATGTTATTGTTACAAGTTACAAATATTGTTATTGTTATAAGTACAAAAACTAAATAGCCTATAGGTCTATAGATAAATCCTATTGCATTAATAAGCAATTCCAATACTGATGCGCACATATATAAAGTACTAGTACTATGATATAGATATAAGTATTACAGTTTTGAATTTTCCAAACTGCAGAACTTTAAATAGGAAAGTAGATGATATAATGCTGCCATCCCATGGTTGAAATAAATAATAGATAGGTCAATAGCTGGATGAGGTCAATAGCTAGATGAGATTCTCTGCTGTCACCTATTGGCTAACATGAGTAATTGCACTGAGGCTATTACTGAAGTTGCGTGAATGGTCTCTGTGGTGTTGAAGGTTTGCTCTTTCAAAAGCCAAACGTCTTTTTAGGTATGCCTACAAATAACTTTATATGAACGTGTGGTTCACATCATGTGGAAGTCCTTTATCTGATTCATATTAGTGTTTTAGTGTGGCTAGTTGTTATCTATAGGATACCAAATAGGCTAGGTAAGCCTACCTCTAAACAAGGATGTAATTTAAACCTCCAGTAAAGAAGGTTATTGATTAGATTTGCACAGTAAAATGCATGCGGCATGTTGCAGAGAATTGCCCTAATGGCAAATACACTATCTTCATGTATTGCACCTGTGTTAGCTTCGCCATTTCACATCTCCAGAAACAAAATGTGCATCTACAGTTATGCTGGCCTAGTCTAATATGTAAACACTTTGCTAGAGAGTTTATTTGCATTTATTCCCATACAGAGTATACAAGTGAACCAAATGCTGCTTCTCACAGTCCAAAGTGCAATATGACACAACATAAAATACAACGTGCATCACAAGACTCAACGCAACACAGAAACTAAGTGGATTGCCATGACAGTTGATCTCCTTACAGTGAGGCACAGTATAGGTGACTTCAGCACAGGGTCGGCTCCAAGGGTGGGCATTGATGGGCAATGCCCCCCTAAATGGAATGCCTTGCCCCCCCCCAAACAAATATTTAATATAACATTATAACGTGAACATAATTGTGACACCAATGTTGTTGTTGCTCATGGTGTGGATACCTGTATGTATCCTGTATGTATTCAATTGGACTGGTTGTCTTATTGAATATAAAGTATTATTTAATGGGTATTTCCTATTACTTGAATAACACACCGGCTGCACCTTCCTGCAGAATATGTAGCTGTTCTTATTTTCACTCATTTGCTTTGTTAATGTGTGCCCCGTTGAGAAAGCTGAAATGCCCACCCATTCCACTCATCCCTGCTTCAGCAGACAGTGTGTAATTGCTCAACAATAGCACCGCAGCAAGCAATATATC
The DNA here is from genome assembly GCA_027564635.1 of Typhlichthys eigenmanni. Lineage (NCBI taxonomy): Eukaryota > Metazoa > Chordata > Actinopteri > Percopsiformes > Amblyopsidae > Typhlichthys > Typhlichthys eigenmanni. Next base: position 7,118 of record JAODUK010012728.1, on the reverse strand, counting down.
TACAGTGGGAAAGTGGGTCAAAGCTGAACTGGTATTGGCATACATACTCCTGTTGGCTCCCAGTTTGCCCAACGGCAAAATAGGACTGGATGATACCATTGTATAGCCTATATTATTTCACATTGCGATCACACCTTTTCCTTTGGACAGACACTCAAAAGAGTGAAAGCAGAAAATGCACATGACACATTTAGACAGTACTGTGCTGACATTTTATAGTACATTTTATAGTCCATCTTGTGTCAACCTTGTCATAGAGGACAGGGGCTTCCAAACATTTCCATGCCAATAGCATTAGCGTTTGGCCGGGGTCCCCTTTCAGAAGATAGGCTACATTATGTTCATACAGTAGTGTCTATGCCTGCCTAGTCTGTCCAAAGTTGTGTGGAATCAGCATTTTGAAATGCCTGTCATGCTTATATTGTGGAGTAAAACAGTGTGCCAGTTTCATGCAGCTTTGCCAAACATGTTGTGCAGATGGTCCCTGCTGTGTTTATTTTAAGGAAGTGGGTTTTAGCTGCCTGTCTGCCTCAGCAACCTAGGCAAATTAGGTTCAGTTAACCTTCCCTTTTGTCAAATTGGACTGGAGGATTTCAAAGGGAGTTGAGTTTATGGTAATTTTCTGTTCAAAGTTCACGTAGATAAAGATGTCATCGATTACTACACAACAATGTTGACTTTTCAAAATAGGCAAAATTGCCTATATATATTTTGTAGGTGAAACAATATAGTATTGTCCTATTTTGTTTTTATTGTATTTTCAAGGAAGTAGTCTACAATGCTCTAATACAAATAGAATACAAACCAAAATTGATATGGATACAGTTGCCTAGCTCCTAGTATATCATATCTAACCGGTCGAACCTGAACTGGCAACCATATGGTCACATTCTCAGAAATTAACAACCGTCAGAATATATCACATCAAGGCTAAATTATTTGAGTTATCGACTCACAAACTATAAAAGTAGTTGGATATTTTAATTAAGGCTTTTTCCAAATAGCCTTACTGTGTTAAGAATATAGGGCTTACAGCCAGCTGCAATATTTGATTTACATGTCCTTCTCGTATTACACAATAAGTAGGTAGGACACTGATTCGTTCACTGAGAGCCATGTGTGTTCCCGTTGGCTGGATTGTACACGTCAGCATGCAGTCAAGAAGTCACCAGAAGATGGTTCATAGTTTTATTATCGTCTTCCTGTTCGCAGCGCAGTGACACAATACGAATTTATTTTGGTAAGTCATTTCGATTCGTTTTGAAACGAGCGCTTTTCAAAGACAGATATGAAGATTGTTTCTGTGTGTTTTACAGGTGCTGCCGAAAAGTGGAATTGGTATTTCGCAGTTGCAACATCTATGAAACAATCTGTGGAAGTAAGACGTCAATCTACTTTTGACACTTATAAACACCCCTGGAAGAACTGGCGTTTGTCGGCAGCGAAAGTGAATTTGCGACATTTACAATGGAGACTATCTCGATAGTCCGATGATCCAAAGCCATTATTATTAAGCACCAACACTGCAGACACTTTAGCGAAAATGAGGTTTCGGTTGTTTAAGAAAAATGTGCTCGTTTTGTTGGTTGTTTCCTGTGTGGTCATCACGCTCTTCTTTTCAACACGTGTATTAATCGTTTCTGAAGATTCAAATGGCTCTATTGAAAAGATCCAGGGAACAACGTTGAAATTTGACTTTGGGTCTTTGCCTGAGCTGACAAAATCCGTTTACAGTGCAAATTACAAGCAGTCGATACTCAATGCAAATACTTTTCCAGGTGAGCCTGAAATGGTCATAGTTGTGCAGGTTCACAACAGGCCAGAATACCTCAGACTGTTTATCAGGTCGTTAGAAAATGCTGCTGAGGTCCGTAGCTTCCTATTAATTTTTAGCCATGATTACTTCTCAGAGGAAATAAATGCCATTGTGCAAGGCATAACTTTCTGCAAAGTACTGCAGATCTATTTCCCATTCAGCACTCAGCTGTATCCTGACCAGTTTCCGGGGCAGGATCCACGGGACTGTCCTCGGGACATATCCAAGGACAAAGCCATCAAAACAGGATGCCTGAACGCTGAGCACCCTGACTCGTACGGTCACTACAGGGAATCACGCATAACTCAAACCAAACACCACTGGTGGTGGAAGTTGCATTTTGTGTGGGAGCGAGTGAAAGCCATGCAAGGCTACAGTGGCTTTGCTGTCTTTCTAGAGGAGGACAACTACATCTTGCCTGACATCTACAATTTCTATAAATCTATGATTCAGTTTAGAAAGACCAAATGCCCCGACTGTGATATGCTGGCTTTGGGCAACCACGATGCTCTGACAGATTTTACCTCACTGTCCAATAAGGTGTTGACAACTGGGTGGATGTCCACCAAGCACAACATAGGAATGGCCATATCTAGAGAGGTCTACTACAAGCTCATGGGCTGTAGCAGTAACTTTTGCACCTACGACGACTACAATTGGGATTGGACGCTGCAGCACCTGTCTGGCGTGTGCATATCGACGCCGCTCAAAGTGCTGGTGGCCCAGGGTTCCAGGGTTCTTCACACCGGGAACTGTGGCCTTCACCAGAAGGAGAACTGCAATCCAGTGTGGGCCTCACTAAAGGTGGCGGAGTGGCTTCAGAGTGCCAAGGAAGGCCTCTTCCCTCCATCTCTTGTCAGCAGCGGTGCAGAGCCAGTGGAGCACAAGTCACACATGAAGAATGGAGGGTGGGGAGATGTCCGAGACCATATATTATGTAAAAACTATGCAAAACGTCTATAGATTATGTATTTAGTCAATTAAGACTGATACATGTTGTTTGTTGCTTTTAATTTTGTTTCCAGGGTTCCGGGGCTAGATTCTGTCTTATTTAATTTTTGTATTTTTTTCACGCGTTTGATTGTGATTTCATGGGGTTTTGTCAAAAAAACTAGGATACATTTTCAGATGCGAGTCTTGTTTTTGTGTGATTCTTATAATTATCTCTCACCAAAGCTGCACAGTTGCCAAAGACCTTAATGTCTGTCATTTGTGAATGCAAGCAAATTCATGTATCATATTTTATAAGTTATTTTCTTGGGGCCTACAGTATATTATGAAATGGATGTGGTGTGGTCTTCCATGTGTTGGGGAAACGGCCCTGAGATATGTTTGAGTAGATTACTGAATTACGTTAAGATGTTGCAGTTGTTTTGCGTGTACTTTCTTACGGTACCATTTCATTAAAAACTAAATACACATGCAATGCACAAACCTATGTAGGTTTATGACAATCAAATACACAAAATGTATCTATCATATTATGATCAGTGGGGTAAACTAACTTACTTTCTGCATCAGAGTTCTCTCTGTGATTTGAACAAATGTTTCCCAGAATGTCTTAGTTTTGAGAACTACGGTGATATTGACTTTACTGTTTTTCTGATAGCAGATTTTGGTTTTGTTAACATTTACTGTGACTATTGTTCTCTAAATGTACACATACCACTAAAAGGTATACATTGGGTTAAGAGACCATAATGGGGGTTTCAGTATATATATTTAAAAAAAATGTATAGCAGATTTCATTCACTGACAAAGCTTCATGTTCATTCCATAGGTATGAGAAAATAGAAAATGTGTGTACCAGTTTTCCTTAAAATGACCAATGTGCCTTCTGAGTTTTGCATTCATCCAATGCGCCTAATCAAGTTTTGTGATTTAGAAAATCAATAGTTGAGTCCCGTGCTGAATGGTGAGATGTTTACTGTAACTATGTAGGAAATTGTAGTATTTGTTTTAAGTTGTGCAGAGATAAGAACACGGGTGTTACAAAGACAACGTCAGGATGGCTTGGTGCCATCAAATCTTTTTGTGCTAGTTAACGTCAGTTGCTGGTCGTCTGCCAAGATGCATGCTGTGACCTGTATTGTCCCACCACGTTAGAATGTGTCTACATATGAACATAACGTATATCTTTTTGAATTGAGTTTTCAAGCACGCAATAAAAATAATCAGACGTTTACTGACAGGGCTTCTCCCCAATGTAAATAAAGAGGGCTTAGAATGTTAGAAGTATAGGCTACATGCGAGTGTCATGCCTAAACATCATCACTTGACATATGTTTATTTCTCGGCTAACGTATATGTTTTGTCAACAATAAAAATGAATTAACGGGGGTTTGTTAGTATGGTAACATCAATACATTTACGTAGCATACTTGTTTTGTTTTACATGAATGCTGAGTACATACGAGTGCGTTCTTTTCCTTTTTCTGGGACAATCATGTGACTGAATACTGCGCGTTGATTGGCTGGAGTATACTTTGTGTTTATTTCCGGAATTGAATTGTTCAGTCAGACTTCATAAGGGAGCTGTTTAAAACATAGACAGTGAGTAATAGCGATCACAACATATTCATTACGTGTGTGATTCGTTTATTTTATCGTAATAACATTTTAGGCTATTGCTCGATGTCCTAGTTTTACAGTTAATTCATTTACTTTCCACAGAAAGGCTAATGTTAGCCATCGCTTTAGCTTACGTAATTGCTCTTTACATTTAGCTGACACCAGGCTAATGTTTTTATCAGTTGTAATGAAAATAATTCTATTTCTACCACTTTGTTAGTAATGCAACAGTAAAAGGCACATAGGCCCACATATCCAACGTTTTGTCCAAGCGATGTAATGCTACACTACTGTAGTTCAAGCTATATGGTATGTTAGCTAGCTGAAACCCTGTCAACAATGTACCTACCGGTATGCATGGCATACGTTATATTGTTGGTGGGACCAGCCTCTCCAGAATCATTATAATGCATTCATTACTTAATTGTAATGCTGCGTTAGCTCATGGAAAAAGGTGTTCCACATATCTTTCATCAGCTTTAGGTGTGTCCGGATCTAAGAGACGGGATGGCACACTGGTTTCACAGAAACCCGTTGAAGGCAACAGCCCCAGTTTCTTTCAACTTCTATGGAGTTGCCGGCAGCCCTGCTGCAAATAAGATATGCAAGTATGTCTTATATATCACTTATACTTTGCCTTACACTATTATCTGAATAGACTATTCATAATAACCATAGTATGTGTGAAACCATTGTGCAGATTATAATAGTTTTTTGTGATGTTACTACAAATTACTTTCTTATCAAACTATTTTAGTTATATAATCTATTATCAATTCTTACCCTTCCAGTGGGGCTGTAAAATAAATGATCAAAATGCTGTGAAGATGTTTTGATTCTCATAATGGTTCATTAAATAACCCTCCCCATCATGCAGTGACTTGAGGACAAACCGAGCCAGGCTCCTGGAAATGTTCACAGATCAGACCTGCAACCATGAGATCATGAAAAATGCAACAGATGCGTACTTCTCTCTCTTACAAGGTGAATAAATGTGCATTGCATGACAGTAGAGGTTGTGCTGCTTAAGGTGTATTGTAATTATTGGCCCCGTCAAGCACTTTTCTATTGGTGCATTTAAAAATGTATTTAACCATGCAAGCTTGCTGAGATTCAAATCTTTTTTTTCAGGAGAGACTTTGGTCAAGAAGTATCTCTAAAACAACATACGTACAACAACGTATAAAACAGAATAGTAGTTATATACAATTATACATGCATACATACGGTAAAAGCCTCATTGGTCCAAGTAATAGATTAAATTAACTTCTATTAACAACCACATTCAGCACACTATTGGTATGTTTAACTTGACTGAATGACAAGTTCACTCAATTGTTTGCTGCATTCTTGTACGTATTCTCGTATACGTTCACTGTTTTGTGGGCGTGGCAGACGGCAAACAATTGCTTTGTTTTTTTTTGTTTGTCTAATTTACCTATCCCAAGCACCGCCCTATTCACTTGTCCAACCTTGTTACTGTAACTAGGTTGGACAAAACAGCATAATAGACTATTACAGGAAAACGGACAGTTTACGGGAGATTCCATCATCAAAAAAAAAAAGCTCAACTGTTATTGGAGGACATGCAAAAAAGGGGCAGGGCTTGGGATAGGTCAGTTGTCCGATCCATAACTCTACTCCTGCCTGGTGATAAACCTGACATTCAGTTAATTGAACATAAATGAAATGGAACACCTTTCTGAACATGACCAATATGTACTGTATATCAGTCTAAGATCTGGGAATTGCAACGCAGTCATTCGGTTAGAGAAACATTGGCCAATCATCATACAATCTGGATATTTTTTCTGATTGGTAGGTCCAGTGTTTACCATCTGTTGTTTAACTAACACCTGTTGGCTTTATATACTGTGAAGTGCCCAGTCTGATAAGAGAGGAAAATTGTAGACACGTAGCTTGCAAAATCAGGATCTATTAGTTTAAGCAAGACAGTAATATTTTAAGTAAAAATTATGAGTACAGTAGAATTAGATTAATAGAAAAATGCAATAACATCTGTTTCCCTGTCCTTTTTTTTAACATTTATTTCCATTGTTCTGTTTTGCCACTAACAAGTCGCTGCTAGTTATTGTTTGGTTGGTTGATTATATAATAGGCTTCATCATGTCCTTGGACGGAACGACTCAGGAGAATAAGATGAGATTCATCCAGAACTTCAGATGGACTGACACCTTACAAGGAAACACTCCAAGGTGAAGATATACATAATTTGAGAAACTATTTCTCAGACTTTACTGCACCACCTAGTGGCGTAGATGCCAATATTAACCCTGTGGCGAATATGCCAAGAGCTACTTCCTGGTACCCCTAAAAATAATGTATTTGGAACTTAAAACTTCCATCTCGCATAAGTGTACATGGTTAAAAATATACTAACAATATACACTTAGCGGCAACTTTATTAGGTACACCTGTTCACTTGCTTATAAAAGGCACGGTCAGTCATTCTTGCTAACTTCAAGCTCAAATCAAAACAGTATCGCTCCTCTGTGGCGGCGGCGCCTCACGTCGAAATGCACTGTGAAGCAAAGTATACTGCTACGGCTTTGTTGATACGAGCGGTGTTCGCCACTTTGTTACTGTTTACGGAGCTAGAGCTGTGTAGAAGTATCAGATTATTTATATATATATATATATATATATATATATATACACACACACACACAGTATCTCACAAAAGTGAGTACACCCCTCACATATTTGCAAA